>JAQIWG010003592.1:0-17571 GCA_034695025.1 Chamaedrilus cognettii | reverse complement strand
TATATTATCCTCTCCTGTATATTATCCTCTCCTGTATATTATCCTCTCCTGTATATTATCCTCTCCTGTATATTATCCTCTCCTGTATATTATCAACAGTGTTACCATACAGCTTTGTTTGTAAACATCACAAGAAAATGATGAATAATAGTATCTTATAAATTACATAATTCATTGAATCATAAAAATAATGCATCAAAATGATGCATTATTTGTAATAAAAACAACAGAAGATACATGTTGCTTGCACAGAGATATGAGTCCATAACTGACACTAATAACATTTTATATTCAATAAAATTGACTAAGCATATATCATGATTAAATAAATTCAAAAAGATAATTACAAAAAAAAATCAATTTTTTTGTTCAATATCGAAAGCAAGTACAAAACCGGCTTCGTGTTGAATTACCTGATAGCAGTAGAGGCCGTAGAACTTAGGTAACAATGTGCACGGGTTCTGATTGAGGTTCTGAAATTAAAAACAAACGGCAATGCCGCAGAGAATCGGCAAAAATCAATAAGTACTTTTTTATTGATTTATATGTTCCATTCAAGTTGTGTTTATTCCATGACTTGCAAGAAACAGCAACGAATGCAGTGGAGCAGAAAAAACATTTCCTAGCAATACGTATATCTTTATTCGCAAACAAATATAAATATGTGGCAAATGAATCTATAAAATTTTCATACACAGAAAATATCAAATTCAACAAACCAGTATGTCCACGCAACAACTAAATGATGAATAATAGTACTGAAAAATAAAATGATTACATTTATATCACTGTATGTCAGTCAGACAACTATTGTCCACATAGAAGCGAGCAGACAAAAAGTTCTCACCATGTAATATCCAGGTAGCAGTTTCTGTAGAAAGTCTGCCTCCTTGTGTTGAACTGTCTTGATGATGAACTCGTCATCTTCGCTGACGTAGAAGATGCTTCCCGACGCGCCGGGATTGGATAGTTCTTGTAAGGGCTCGATGCACAGCGATAACTGGACCAATCAGAAGCACTAACTCAAATCCTTGTCACTGACCATGTGTTCAAATAATTGGCACATATTCTTTTGCAGCCAGAAAGGCTCAAATGTTTGAATCCCGAAGTCTTATAAACTATATTAAAGATCGGCCTTATAATTGCCATAAAGCAGCTTAAAACACGTTCACATAAACTTTTATGGAAATGTTCTTCTCCTTACCCATACAATCCTGATCGTACTACAAGTTCCAAGCCAACAAATACATACAGCTAACAACTTATTCAATACATCATTCAATTATAATGGAAAAACCTTTATCCATTTAAATAGCGCTCAAAGACACAAGCCAAACGTCAAAACAAGACACTTTCAAATTTGACTGCAGTCTTCAATCACAATCTGAGAGTGTCCAACTCACCAGAAAGTCCTCCGGTCGTATGGAGAAGAGCTCCCTGAAGTATCTGAACGCGACCGGCGCGTACGTTCTGAAGCGAAAGTCGCTGTAGTGATGCGCAGGCGTCATGTTGCTTCCCTCCCTGACCAACAATTAAAGATCGGGCGTGAACCATAAAACCAACATGTTAAATTCAAACACAACGATATGTGCAGTACAATCAACAATCGACATCATACTCCAATATTTGACACAAACAAAAACAAAAAATTAAAAAAACAACAGATTTTAATCTCCGCGGACGGGAGAAAAAGAGAATCGATCCGCAGGCCAGAGTTCCCCAGGCGAGTCGTAAAAGGCAACTGATGCAGGAGTGACGGTTCTTTGGACTGCAATAGTCCTCGTTACTACTCGCGGTCCTTACACTTTCAAAAACTACCACCATCACCAAAAACAACAAGACTGCACTGACCTGGGAAAGAAAACGGTGTCGACGACGTGGAAGTCTTCGTAGAGGACGTCGCGCATTGGTTTGGGCGACAGAGCGCCAATACTCTGACCGATGCCGAGCTGGATCGCCGACATAAGCTCCGACATCGGCTTCTGTTAACACACAGATCTCTATTTACTAATATCTGCGCTTTGCGTTTCATTTAGGCATTTTGCGTTAGTGCAAATGCACGAACAAGGACTCTTGACCGGCAGATATGGTGTATGGGCGCAACGGTCTACAGCACAGCGAGATAGCGAGTGAATGATTATATCATTTATTATCTATTTATTACATACAAATACAAGAAATGTGTAAAACAACATCTAAAAATAACAGGATCAACGCACAAAAAAAACAAAAGTAAGTCTAATTACACAACGCTCACAGGATCAACGCATCAATCTACAGCAGTGTTTTCAAAGCGTCAGCAACTAGATACACTATTGTTCGGCGTTGAGACCAAAATTTTGTGTTTACTCATTATTGTAATGAAGGCTTAATCACAGTTCGCAGGAATACTGAAAACAAAAATAAACGTCTGATCAGACCTTCTTGTACGTGACTTCTCCGTCCTCATTGACGCGATAATGACCGATCTTTCGCTGGTTGTCTGACTTTGAAGTCGAATGCGTTCGTTCCAGACCGGGCACTGAGCCCCGACGAGAACCCTGTGCATCACGACATGCACAGATGCAGCGCTACTGCAGGCTCAATGAGAGGGTATTGCTTGAAAAATATCTATAGTTATAACTATTACCGTTACAAAAGCCGTAAGAAAAAGCTAGAAATTAAAACGCTCTGCCAAGAACGGCCTGAGAGGAGGCTGGAAATAAGCTTATATTAGTTTCGTTATAAATCTGAAAATCTTAAAAAAGAGAAATATTTGCACAAAAGTTGTAAAAAAAACTTTACGCTGGTTAAAGCCGATGCAAAAGACAACATTCACAATGAGCTACCAACTCTAAACGAGAACAATGCCTTCATTTTTAAGCTTAATACGAAAACTACAATCTACGGTGCTAAAAAACAGTACAGATATCTTTAGTCTGTATTGTTTATAGGCCGCTATTCAGCATCTACAGACTATATATTTCATTTATTGTAGCATACACAATACTCAGATATACGTCACAACATAATTTTAAAGCAAAAATTCCTGCTTTCAAAAACTCCAATATGGCAACTCGAGGTTGAACAAATATCTTATATCGTGATACGCCATTGCCGCTAAATCTTGAGTTGGCTCAATCATCTCATTAACTGCTAAGAACAGTGACGTCACTGTCAAATAGATATTGTATGACATCACTATGACGTCACTTTCTTAGCAGATATTCTGCCGATTGATCCAACTTGATGTTTGCTCTCAATGGTGTATACCAATATCAGACCGATAGTCATAAATTCATAATAAAACATAGGCCTACTAGTTTTCAACTAATAACTGACTTCTGAAATCGATCGGGTTCTTCCATTTGCATGACTAGAATCTGGAACAGTAGGAAAACATCAAAGCGATCCTGAATTACTAAAAATGACACTTGCAAAAACTACACTGTAGACAGCACTGTACTCATTTCCACAACTATTGCTTAACTTGTATACCATTGGTGTTGACTGTTGATCGTTTCAAAAAAATGAACACACTGATATTCATGATGTAACCAAATTAATGATTATTAACACCATAGCAGAAATTATGTTCATCATTCGCGACAGTCAAAATAGCCTAATACAGTTTTAAATTAAATTTTTATATATTTTTAAACTAACCGCCATCAGCACTGATCGTTCCACCGTTGGCAAGCGTTGCTGCATCACCGGGCGACAACCGATCTTGCAACCTCCGCTGCGCGTTGTCGTTGTCCCGTAGCTTGGCGACAGCATCGCTCGCCATTGCACTCACATGTCAAACAACCTCACAGACACACAGCAAGATGTTTAAAATTCACCGAATGGCAAACATTGAAAGGAGCAGGCATTTTCTCGAAAAACCTAACAACGAAAGAACAAGTCTTTTGCAGAGCTCAATAATTATCTATAATTAGGTCAACCACTTGCCTACAACGCGGCATCCTGAGCGTATACAATACATACAGCCACCAATCATAGATTCTAATGCAAGTGTTATGGAGTAACGCTGTATTATATACCGCAAAAATTATTATATTTGTTTAAATGTCTAAACTCAAAAAATTGCCACCCACATCATGGAATCATTTCCATTTGCACTATCAAAATTCATGCGCACGATTCCAAATGCAGGCTTACGCGGCGATGCCTATCAAAAGGTATAGTATACACGGTATGACTATTTTGTCCATAATGTATAGGCCTACCGAGAGTGCAAATTTTTCCTCCAAAGTATGACTGCTTATAGAAGTTATCGTCCTCAATGTGGTAAATCCAAAAATATATCTCTTAAATTTCACAAGCTGACTTCAGGAATGATTCTACTCCAAACTATAATTCTATGATTTTATTTATTAGTGGGTCTATAATAAATAAATAGATCAATGTGACCAGATGAGTGTGTGGCACAGGCTTTCCTAAAAAGATAAAAAATTAATATTTAATCATTAAATTTTTTATTGAAGCTTACTGCATACTGTCAGCCAATAATTTTCTTGTAAAACACTTACAATTTCACGCAGCCGGAATAACTGTCTTCTAAATTTAAATGTGACTATTAGAAAGCGTGGAAGCAAGTCCCAAGCCTCGCTTTGCGTGTCTCTCCACCATCCCTCCTCTTCCTACGTTATCACTTCCCTCTCTTACGTCCACTATTTAGTTGCGACGTACTATTGGCAGAGAGCTTGCACGCCGGCACTATCGACATGGCATCGAGCACTCCAAACATTCGACATCGCATCCTCACGCATTAATTATATTCCCCCAACCCCTCCGGCGAGGTTAACGATATCATTTGTAGGCATACGTGGCCTGTTAATGCTATTTAACGTATCTCGGTCACCAGTCTGATGTGATGACGCTTTTTCAGCATTGATGCAGCAACGATCAAAATGTTTGTGAGCCTGGGCGGGGGAGAGGGGAGGTTAAACCCTAACCCAGGGCAGGTTGAACCCTAACCCTGAAATTGTGAGAGGTGCAGCGCTGCAGGCACATCTTCTAAGGAGCAGCACTGTGAATGCTTAATCGTTGGGCCTGTATTCGATTGCGTCTTTTACAGAAATTCGCGTTTGTTTTAGCACGTAGAAAAAGACGTGAAGGAAAGTGCATTGACGGTAAAAAAAAGTGAATAGATAGGCTATGATAAATTTAGAGCGAGGTATAGGAAGGGGTGAGACTGATGATAGTCCCTATGGCTACATGTACATGTATGCCGAAGTTGCGACGCGCGCATTACCATTATAGTCTACTCTCCAATTGCCGATTGTTATTGATATCGTTCCAGACGCACTCAAATGTTAGGCTGTACAAATCCGCTGCACTTGGGTCACGGACTCACGGCGCCATGCACGGAGAGGCGCGGCGGTCCTTGTGGACACGCATGCCAGGGACGCACGCTGTCCGAGTACGCATAAACATTATTGGTCTACACACGCATCATCACGAGCATTAGCGTCGTTGATTAGATGCGAAACGGGGCACTGTATGCGCGAGTGCGCGTCGTATAGAACTGCACAGGCTATGATGAGCATGAACAGTTAGCCTACATGCAATTGCCATGAAGGCATATCTTTTTCTTCTTTTGATCCGTCCGTCAGCTCTGTGAGTGACGAGGGGCGGATTGAGCTCTCTCCAAGCGTCTCTGTCGGACATCGTCCTTATGGCATTGTTCATTGATAGGCCTATGCCCTTTTGTTCTAGGTCCTCTGCGACATGTACAAAAAATGTACGTTGTCGTCTTGTCTATCCATCTTCGCTCTTGGTCTGCCTTGGTTTCTTGCACCGTGTACTTTAGTAAGGTCTAAGATAGGCTATAATGATTACAGGCCATATGAGACGATGCACCGAGGCTGTCCATGCAAATACTATGGCTCGTTGTGCACGGGGGACTGAAGTTTGCGTCGAAATTACAAAGCTCCGCGGATATACTAGGCTATAGAGTCATGCATCAGCCTATCAATTATACCCTATGCATGTAGGCCTACGGCTCAGCACGACTAAAGCTTCACCCTCTAGAAATATGTATTTATTTATTTTATCCCTAGCGATGATTGTTATAAGGCTTTTTTCTTTCTTCGACTCCTAACTTCGTTGAAAAAGAGCAATTCGTCTCCCCAGGATAAAAGTTTGCATCCGCCACGTTCCTATACTATACATGCAGATGTAAAATGCAATGTACAATGTACATTGTAACCTGACCCTGAAACAGAATTCTAAAAATTGCAGGTCGACAGAGCCTTTTTGTGGCCTAGTTATCGCGATTCGGAACTGTGAAGCAATGCCCGAGCGTCTAACTATAGTTATACGCATGCTAAATGTGCTATGACATAGGCCTAGTGCAGGCTATAGCTCTTGAGTTTCTCGTGGACTAGTGCATCTTAATATTATATCGGTCTTCGAAACGGACCCACAAATGCAGGCCTAAGTCTGGCGTTAGGCCTAAATCTTTGACATTAAGGCCTTTAATAGCCCACGCCATTGTAACACTGTAGAGGCAACGTTACTCAGAACTGACAGTACTTCAGCCTACTAATTTTGTCGTGATAGCCTCTCTCAGTCTTCACAATCAACATGAGAAGGCCTACGCTGCCTACATTAATAGGTTGTAATGTAGTGCAGTGGACCTACATGCACATGTATCGTAACACATAAGGAAGCATTTGGGCTATACGACGTTTAGACGAGTGAAGTACAACCGAGGGTTTAGACTCATACGCAATGTCATGCCATCGAGTTAGCCTACAGAAAATATAACTCATGCGAAGTATGCATGTACAATTGTACATACATGTACATGTAGGTCTGTCGTGCATCACAGTGACCACACGTTAGGATAATTTAAATCACCGCGTTAACATCAAGGCATATAGCCCAATAATTTATTGATTCGTAAACCAAACGCTTGCGATGTCGCCAACACCCAGGAACGAAGACAACAATTCAAGCCGGATACTCGCTTGTTCTATCGAACGTTCTCACAGTCGGAGAACCCTTTTCTGCCTCTTGTGCCTGCACTTCGCAGCGCTCTCACACTTAGCCCAGTCCTCGAGCGTTCACGCGCCCGCTCACCCCGGCAACCATCAGCGAGCCCCTGCCCGCCACAAGACGGACTACAGGTCCTACGCCGTGGTGGTGGACGCAGGCAGCACGGGCAGCAGGGTCCGGGTCTACCGCTGGCACGAGGACCCCACGACGGAAACTCTGCCGGAGATCAGCGAGATCTTCACGGACAAGGTGACTAATAGGCAGGGTTCATTATAGCCTCGATGAAATCTGCGCAGCCTTACGCCTCCTTCTGAAGAAAGTCACGTCGTCTTACTCCTGTGCCTTTGAAAAAAGGAGTAGCTTACAGGACCGGCCTATGCGCCTTCTTCATTGATTTTAATACGTAATGCTGCGCGTACCCGTTTCAAGTTAGGCGTATAAAATTTGAAAAGCCTCATTTTAGGCGTGGTGCGCATACTAACTCTAACCCTGACTATAGGTCTGGTTCCTTCTACCTCTCGTCTTGAAAGTTTAAAGACAGTGTGTCAGTAACGAAGACTATTATGGTCCAGTTCAGTGCCTATGCCTCGGTTTCGCTAAGTAAAGAACTGCTCCCCCTTCTTTAATCTCCTTTTACGATTCGACCCGGCAGCTCTGGACAGCAAACCAATTCTTTGTTCCCCGGCTTGTAGGGGTTGGTGTCTAGTTGCCTGACGTCCATTTTTAAGGGGCGTCCCGTATTTGAGGCCATTTGTCCCGTGTCCCTAATGAAGGGTATAAGGGACGCCAATTGCTCTTTATTTGGGCGCATGACAAAATTGTAATCGTGCGATTGGAAACAAAACGTGATATTGCGAAGAACGACAATGGTCAAAGCCAAGGCTGTATTCCTACTTTGCAACTTTGCGACTTTGCGACTATAATGTAGTTTATGTCATGAAATATAACTTACTTATAGTTGTAACTAATGTTGTGAAAAAATTGAGCCATGCTGAAGTTTTGGTGTCCCTTATTTGAATCATGATGATCTTGCAACCTGAAAGGTGGCGCCAGGAGTGTCTGACTACGCGGATAACCGGACGGGGTTGGAGCGGCACGTGTCCGAGCTGGTACACAAGGCGGTGCAGCATGTACCGGAGGAAAGACGTGAGGACTCTTCCATTTACTTCATGGCAACAGCGGGTAAGTGCCACTTTAAGCAGTATATGTTTGCATAGGCACATTGGGCGTATACTTTACACTATGCCCCTATTGTAGTAGCTCACACATGAATTTTGGATTAAGGACCAAATTCAAGCTGTAACATGAAAGTGTGATTTTGTGCATGCGCGAAAAAACACACGAGCGGTGAAATATCGTCGCAGCGTTTTTTTTACACTACCCCTATTCATGCTTAAAAATTGTCAGACTATAGACTAGAAAATATGAATTTTATTGACCTTTAGCCTGGATAGGCAGTGCTGGCCTCATTACATGCATGTACATGTAGGCCCAGGCCGTGCGGTAATTATTGGTCTACCGTGTACGCAGCTCCATGAATCTTCATTACTATCTGCAGTCAACTTTAGTCAAATTGTGTTTGCTGTCTGTACACATGACCTTGTGGCTTATAGCCGCCTGACTGACAGGCTAACATATTGCTGACCTATGGCATATGCACTTGCATGGCTTGCGAAGTGCCAGTGGTTCATTCATAATCATTACTAACAGCTAAAATTGGAAGATCATATTCTACACGCGTTTTCAAATAACTGCATAGTAATATTTCATTACATGTGTAATGTAAAATGTGTCAATACAAAACTCCTAGGCCCTATTGGTGAGCAACCAGCAGCTACAACAGCTGCTGGTTGTTCAGCATTTGCTCTCAGGCTTTTTATACTTTAGAATAATATTATGTTAAAACTTAAAAGCGTATACATACTCAATATCGATTTGTTACTCTGCTTTCATTTTGCAAGTGTGTTTGCAAAAAGTTTAAAGTGCTACATCTACACTGTGACCTACATAATTATTTATGACCTTACGTTTTAACTAAATGAATTTCAAGGCAATGAATGACATGCAGAATGATTCTAAACACTTCAAGTTCAAGCAAGCGTGCGCTATATGCCTTCTTACTGTAGTTTGAACACGAATGCTTCGTTTACATCGAATCCTCTGAATCGGCAGTAGGTATAGTCCTCTTTGACAGTGTTTGAGAAGTGTTAGGTGAATTGCATGATTTAGAACCATTAGGAGGCTGCATGAGTGTCGACGCTCACGCTTCTTTCATATCATTACAGGTCTAGTTTAAGCTATAATAGGGCGGGGGCTCACCCGCACGGGGGAAGGCAATTTGTGTTTCGCTTGTCTCGCTCGCTAAAATATAGACTATATTTCTTGAAAGATCTAACACGTTCATACTTTTGTCATTGTGATTATTACACATCAATGAATGCTACACGCGCTCAGGCGATTGATACTTTAGTTCCTTTTAAAATTCGTTTCCCTCGAAGTTTAGTGGAGCAATAGATTCATAATGATATAGCGTACATGTAAGCCTACAGCAACAACATGACGTTGTAGTCGATAGGGCCTATCTCTGGCGTTATGACACTCGTTGCTTTTTCTTCATAAAGCTATTTAAATTTAACGAATGATCCAATTCACTGGCACGATCATCATGACTAGTCTAACATAGTGCTGTCGACTATTAGAGTTGCATGCACCCAGCGCTTTACGGGTCACTGTTGACTTTTTAGCCTTGCGCTGTGAAATGTAGACGAGTTTCAGACGTGCGGGTTACTGCAGCGTCATTTCTTGAGTGTGACAACGAGGGCGTTATGTGTAACTAGCATTATTGCCTGTGTCGAATCACAAAGGCCCCGTGTTTTTACAGCTCAACGTGTATAATAAAATGAGATCTGTTGAGTTTTCATCAAGGGGTTAATTCTCTTCAAATATAAGATCGCTTTCAAGGCATGTCGCATAGTATTATATGCACGAGTGCGTGCGTACATTCACGGTTGACGTTATCAAGTTCGCATTTCACGACTGAGTTCTAGATAGTTTTCTGACACGCCGCGTACTATTCTGTTCAAAGCTGCAGCATCACAATGCATTAGAAAAAACGCAGTTTTTTCACGCAATCCGCAAAGATTTGATTTCAAGCCTTTGATTAACATTATTCCAACATTGTACAGTTGTATGCATTGCAACGCTGCTTGTTAAGCCATCGGAAGAAGGATTAGGCTAAATAATTATAAAGTGATCCAGGCCATAAAGTACAGTTCGTTAGCCTTTAACTCTTGATTTTGAAACAATCACTGTTTTTAGTGATTCGAAATAGGAAATCATCATCTTTGTGGTATGATATTTAATAAGGATGGTGTGATGTAAAAATTGATTTGGTAAAAATTCAATACTGATTTATTTGTTTCAAAAACGTGAAGAGGCAATTTAATCCTAATCCATTGAAATATTATTGTAATTGTATTGGGCCAAATATTGTGTACCAATTGATTTTTGTAGAACATACATGTAGCCTACAGTATAAACTGTATGGGATATATACACGATGAAAATTGAGATGAAAACAAATTAGCACAAAACGTACTTTGTTTCGGCTTGCAAGCTTTATTTCCGATTTCAAGCATAGATTCACTAAACTGTGACCTTATTTAATCGCCGCAGGCATGCGGCTGCTGCTGGAGGACAATGCGTACGAGGCCATGGAGCAGATCAAGGAAATCCTCTCCAACAAGAACATCAACCCCCTTCGCTTTGAGTCCTCGGAGAACGCGCGCATCCTGTCCGGAGAGGAGGAGGGGGTGTTCGCCTGGATCGCAGTCAACTACCTCTCGGGCAAATTCAAAACGAGAGGCAATAGTTTATTCTTCATCGTTGGCCTACGCACTCTGCCTACTGCCTATATATTTCTGATTCATACCCAAGGCCTGCTATAGTGTTCAACGATAATTGATGTTATGTAACATTTCAGAAGTGTTTCCTGTTAGGCGACGTAAAGAACAGGTTGATTGACCCAAGTTTTCAACGTTCAGCGCTAGATATCCAACGAGCGCACAGCATCGCCAAATTCGTTAATGGTAAAGCAAAATTCTGTGTTCAGGTCAGAAAGTCGGCGACACATACGGTATCCTAGAGCTGGGGGGAGGGTCGACCCAGATCGCCTTCTACCCCCGCGTCAGCATCCTCGCTGACAAATTTCCAGTATGCTTAAATTTTTTTTGACACATCATACCCATTTAGTCCATTTAGTCAATTTTAATAAATGTGTTTCCCAATTAAAAAACCCAGCATAATGGGCATGGCTGCTATGTGGTTATAACTATAATTATAACCGCAGTGGAGATAGCCTGTTTCGCATGATTTTTTGCAGCCTTTAATAACGTCAATATCGCTTTAGTTTTTTTATTACGTAAGGTCTGTAACAACAAAATGATCAGGGTTCAGTTGCATTTTGATGTCGCCTGCACATTTACATAGCCTAACGGATGCAATGACAAAATGGATACAAGAATCTATCTGTTGATTTCATTGTTTCGAGCATTTCAGGTTTCAAGCGCACCTTGATACGTTTGTTCTTTTTTTTATTAAGGTGCAGGTGGGAGGAGTGGTGTACCCACTGTATGTACACAGCTACCTCCACTACGGTCAGCAGTACGTGGACAAGTGGATCAAGGAGCAGCTCTGTCCGGCCGCCACGTGTCCCAAGCACGATCACGACGTGCATAATCCATGCATGCTGAAGGGTCCGTGTCGTTCTGTCTCTATACGGTCTGTGAGGCCTCCTTTCCGCGGTGCATATTTTGCATGCGATTTTACGCATGCAATTTTGCATGCATCCATGTTATGAAAATTACAATGTAAAATGTCCTTAACTGGGTTTCATGAAAGCCGTGCACGAAACCCTGTTAAGGAAATCGTTGTCATGACAACGGCCGTTCGTCAGCCTTAACACGGTTGCATGCAAAATTGCATGCCAAATTGCATGCAAAATATGCATGGTTGAAAGAGACCCTAGCTTGAATGCATTCAGATGTTGGTCTACTGTCAAAAAAATTACAGTGGCCTGCAAAGTAGGCTAACTGCAGTATGCTTATATTAGTTATTTTATAAGACCAACATGGCTCCCACCCGAGGGTACATATTGTGATCTTTCAGATATAAGGCGAATTGTGATGTTTTAGATCAGGCGAAAACGTCGTCGCAATTTTAGTACAACCGCGATGGAGATGTTGAGCGAGTATTTCTATAGCTCGTTCGACAGCTATTCAAGCCTGAAGAGCTGGCATTATTATGCACAGTAGAAAATTAGAAATCGCATTATTTGACTGAGAAAATTTGGCACTTATTTAGTCGACTGACGACAGCGTTGGATTTATTGCAGGATTTATTGCTTCAGGCGTTCATATTTATCTGTATTTTTTATATGTTTTTTCCTTTTTGTATATATTCAAGCGCTGGTTAATAATTTGATCAACAAGGTCATCACAAAGTCTGGGGACTGGCTTTTAGAAGCTTTTCTGAATGGGGTAGTGGTTCCATCTTCCAGTGCTCTTCCATTATTGCATCAGCAGAAGTCATCGCAGAGTGAAGGACAATGGATCTGCACGTGGGTCAGATAATAGTCTGAGTGCTTATTTAGGACCCTCCTCTGGGGAATGGATAGTAGCGACACCCCAAAGTGGCTTTATTGCTGGGTAAACATTGAGGCCGAGCAGCTAATGGTGTGTTTGTGCTTAGGTGATTCCGCCGATACACTCATGAAGGATAAAAATGGTCTGCAGTATACCATCAGGTTCATGGGTTCAGGAGAACCGCAGCGCTGCAGTGATCTGCTACATAAGCTGGTCTACAAGGTTTGCGATCGATTACAATGGACCTTTGCTACAGCCAATCTAATAATTGCTCTTGGAGCGTGACTCCACCCACCCAAATCATACACCAATTATGACCAAAATTTATCAATTATGGGCCTAACCAAAATTGAGGTCCCCGATGACTTCACTAGATGCCGAAACGGACTCCCATTAATTAATAAATAATAAATAGAAATTAAAAAACCTCAAATAAGTAAACATGCTATGATTACATCAACAATTTTATTTCAATAGAAATTCTGTTTCAATGTCTATGGCGTGATAATGTATCATATTAAAAAGGCGCCTGAGTGGTACACTCTTCATCTTCAGCAGCCCTGTGCACACTTAGGCCTTCTGCATATTTAGCATGCAATTTTGCATAAAATTTTGCATGCAATATTTCATGCAACCGTGTTCAGATAATTACAATGTAAAATGTCCTTAACTGGGTTTCATGCAAGCCGTGCATGAAACCCAGTTAAGGAAATCGTTGTCACGACAACAGTTGTCCGTCCGCCTTAACACGGTTGCATGCAAAATTGCATAAAAATTGCATGAAAAATTGCATGCAAAATTACATGCAAACTATGTATGATTGAAAGAGACTCTTTTAGAGTTATTTCTTTAGGTGACGGAGCCGTGGCACTGCTTCCCTAAGCCGTGCGCTATCGGGACGTCCTACCAGCCGACCATCCAGTCAACCAAGCAGTTCTTTGCGCTCGGAGCCTTCATCCACTCCCTTAAGTCTCTCAATATCATGGCAGCGGACGGGCGCATGACGCCTCGCAACACGACCAGCGCCGCCTTCGAGTTCTGCTCCAAAGTAGCATTTTTTTGTTTGATTCTTTACTGGGGGTGGGTTTGTAGTTTGAGGACCATTGCATTGTGTAGTAATGAAGACTATTACTGTAACGGTCCGGTTCTGTGCAAGAGAACCGTTGTCGGCACAAAGAACCGTTCCCCCTTCTTCAATCGCCTGTTACGACTCACCCGTGGGGCTCTGGGCTGCAAGCCAATAATTTATTCCCCAGTTTGCTGATGTGTACTGGTTTGTTACAATTGGTTCTTTTTTTTCAACGACTATACTCTAAATAAAAAAAAATTTATTTCAAAAATGAATACCTTTGACATTAAACTGCTGTATTCTGATGTTACACAATGATTTCTTGTGTACCTCAACACAAGTACCTCAGATAAAAAAAAATTCTGTAACATTTACTGATATTTGAAAACTGTGCGTGTCAATGTTTTGCTTGGGATCGCGGATCCGTTTGAAAGCGGCTTGGTCAGGATCAGTTTGTAATGTTATAAAAGTGTTAATGAATTTTGTAACCTTTACTGATATTTGAAAACTGTGTGTCAATCTTTTCCTCTATTTGAAAACTGCTTCGTCAGGATCAGTTTTGTAATGTTTCCTGATGTAGCACATCGACACGCTGAGGACGCCAGCAGAGAAGTTGTCGATGAAGAAGAGTTTCCTGTCGACAGAGTGCCTCATCGGGCTCTACATGCCAATACTCTTCACCAAGGGCTACGGCTTCAGCAACGACACCGATCAGATCCGCGCTCAGCTCATCATCGACGGAAAAAACATTGGTATGCATGCTTCCTTTTTAATTATGTTTACACTAGGAATTGTTTTAAGGAATGTTGGAAACTGCGCATTTTGGTGCAGTTTCAAGTACAGTCAATATTACATTACACACGCTTCTTCCAACCTTAAAGTGAACGCATTTAACGTCATCAAAGGTAGGCTATATCGATGTCGCCTACTCGTCAAGAAATGTGGCTGAAGTCATTCAGTCAGTTCTCTAGCATCATAAAGTTTTTACATTATATTTCATAGAGTTATTAATGTAGAAGTCGTACATTTTTATCATTGCACAGTACGGGCTAGTGCGTTATTTATCTCTGCCACAGAATGGTCGCTGGGTGCAGTGATTTACGAGAACGAGCGTCGGGCCTGTCGCCACTGTCCCATGCCCAGGACTGGGTGTGTCATGAGCGCCGCTGATAGACCGTCTGACATCGGCACACTGCATTGCTCCATCCTTTTATGTGTTCTTCTCAATCTTGTTCTATTCAAACTGAAGTTGTAATAGCGAGTCTTTTGTAGAGAAAATGTTATGATCTGTTGTGTTCTTTGTATCCTTTCTGCTCTTGACTTTTAGCTGTTACTCTGTAATCTTACGAATGGACTGGACTCTGGCTCTTGAATTACTGTTGTAACTTGTATAGTGAATGTACCTCAGTCACACTGGACAAAGTAGCTCGCATAGGGTTTTGTAGGTGTAATGTAAGTCATGTAAGCGCGTTGACGGACAATTGCTTTAATGTTGCTCACAGCTATATATAGGCACTGACGGGTATACACTGAGCGGTATTTATTGCATTGATGCAGTGAAAATGCAAGATATGTCAATTGATTCGCGAGTGGCTGGCTCTATACTGATTTATCTCTTGCAAAAATTCTGTGTGTTATTTTTGCACTTTGTAATGTTTTTCCTCCTTATAGGGACTTTTAAAGCATGCCTTGTAATTTTTTCATAAAGATCAGAGTTGAACCTAGCGGAATAAAGATACTCAATCGTGGTATGGTCTTTGTGTACAGCATTCATTGTTTTATGCAGACTATAGGTGCCACTGAGGTTTAGGATTGTTAGGCTTGATCATTGGACTATACTGTGAAGGCACTAACATGCCTGCCATTATTATGCACATTTTTATAGCAACTTTTATTATGCAATAGTTATTATCAAAGCATTCGTATGCTGTCTGTCAATCTTAATGTTGGGCCTGTAATAATGATGTTTTGTGTTTTAATCTGTATGCTCTTTATGAACGGCGCTCGTTCATGCAAGCCTTGAATCTGCAAATTGATTCGACTGTTATAAATAAATGTAACTATGCCTAAAGGTATTATCTATTTCTGTCCTCGAATGTTGTCATTTTAATGCATATTTAATGATATACATGCTTGAAAAAAAGCAGTTTGAACTGTTGCATTGTTGACTATAAGTAATGATCTCGCGCAGAGGATTTGAATATTAAGTAAAACGAAGATTAAAGTAAGCCTACATTTTAATTATAGGACCTTTGTAGGCTACTGATAGGCTGTAGAAAATCTGATGATGATATCAAATACAGCCCTACTGCAATAATGAAATTTAAGGTTCTATTCCCCATCACCTTCTTGGACTTCCCCAAGTAGGCCATTTTTAAAACAAAATAAGCCCCATAGCTTACAATCGTTGATTTGGCTTACATTTGTTAATCAAAGAGGGTCAAAGATTAAGATGGCTAATTAGCATCAGTTCATTGTAGCAGTTCACGATGCGCTAACAATAGAGAAGTACACGTATAGGCCTCGGTCTGCTGTTATAGCGCCGAGATAAAAGAAGTCCAGTTTTCGATACAATAGCCTTTAGCCTATACAATATAGTCCTACTTGTATGTAATCTAGGCTCTAGCCGACGTTTAGATCCATGTACAGTGTGAAATGTAGGCCTAAACATAGTATGATAGTATGCAGCGCTATATACCTACATGTAGATCTAAAGGCTGCAGATCTGTAACCAAAAACTTGTGCTCTCTTTGGCAAAATACAACGTTTTAAAAAAGTGTTTCAGAATAGCGGCGATATACAACAATAGTGGATAGGCGTATATTAACATCATACACAGTATACACGCGGTATGTGTAATTGTACAGGTCTAAATTTGGCCTAGAAAGTCTCGTGTAGACGACCGTTATTGAAAGAATCATTCATCATGGCGACGCTGCAGGAATTCCTGTGGAAGAAAATTTTCACTGATCTCTTCCATCAAAACGAGTTTCTAATGGATGTCGTGGGCAAGTACGGTGTTCTAGAGATTCTGTACGCCCTGTGCTTATACAATATACATACAAACGGTAGGCCTACATGTGCATGTGGTTGTATGTAATGAAGCAAGTTTAGGCTACTTCTAATTTTCTTCTAAGTTTGCATCTAGGTTTCTTCTACATGTAACTTCTAACTTCTAAGTTAGGCTACTCTAAGTTTACAATATAGGCTACATAATTATGTATCCTACATTATGTACATGTACCTCTTAAATCAATTGAACGTAACCAGGAACACCCCTCCTAAGCCCAATTTGTTTGTAGCCTGTTTGAGTTACGCGACATTGAACTGATTCGCCGTGTGTAGGAAGCAACGTCCTGCAGTTGGTCGTGTTCTGGACCACTAGCGGGCTGTTGGCGGCGGTGGACGTGACGGGCAGACCTCGCTGGATGTCGCGCTACAAGACACAGCCCGGCAAGAACGAACCGGTGCGGACCATATATTACTGCAGCGAGGCATATTTGCATAAAATTTTGACAACTAAGCCTACACATTTCTGGTTGAAATACTCGTTTTTCCGCATATTTATCCCGGCATGCGAAATTGTAGATTTACAAAAGCGCAATATTAAATCGTCATCAACTGCAGACTACAGTACGCCCTGCACTAATGCGCGTGTAGGTTCAAACGAGTGTAGACCCGTTCTTACATTGCACGAGATCGCAATAGTCGCCATAATAAAGTATTATTACGACTGGCTTTCATAGCATCAATTTAAATCACTTTGTTATTTAAATTATTGATGAAGAATACAATTAGCATACAATTAAGGATAGCATACAATTAAGGATAGCATACAATTAAGGATAGCATACAATTAAGGATAGCATACAA
>JAQIWG010003591.1:0-17571 GCA_034695025.1 Chamaedrilus cognettii | reverse complement strand
TCATAAAAAATTTAGCAAAAATTTTTAAAACCAACAAATGCATTTTTTGGAGCATATATAAGTACCCATTTATGGATTTTATTGCAATGTTTAAATAAAAACTGCCGATGCTCTGCATATTATTTTTTACTTCATCTGAAAAGTTTTTTGCTTTGTAGTAAACTTGTTTATGCATTTTACCCTTCAATTTTATGTGTTTTCTAGCGATAGCTACTAATTAGGCCAACCATCTATTTATCTCTTTCTTCTTCGGGAGATGAAGATTTCTTGGCTGCGGAACGTTCACGAAATGGAACCCTAGTGTTATGATTAGAAAATTTACTGACTTGGGGCGGCGAAAAACTCATCAAGATTCCCTGCAAGCCGGGGAACAGTGAATTGGCTTGTAGACCAGCACTACCAGGGCTCCCCGAGCATCGCGTAACATCCGGCAATAGAAGGGGAAGTGGTTCTGTGGCGGCTCTCTTAAACAGAGACCGACTGGAATAGTCTTTATATGTGGTCCGTAATTAAACCACAAATGGTGTGGCAACGAGGCCCAGTAGCGACTACCTCCTCCCCCGACCCAATCCGAACCGATATTTTTCCCTGTCGATAGACAAGCCAGTCGCTGTTCTCATTTTGATTAGTGGCGGTTATGACATTGTGTGAAAGTCTGTTTTGTGCGTGCTTCTATGCGACAGGTAATGGAGATGTGTTGGCTTCTGTCTTTTCAGTGTGTGACTACAAGGCCCAGCTGGGTGATCAGGACGGGGCATGCCTGTTTTGGGACATGCAGGGCAAGACTTGCTACTGCGAGAACGATGGCAGCACAACCTGGCTGGTGAGTTCGATCTACCTGGACCTCAACGTTGACAAACAGCAGCCAATCAGAAATTGCAATGCAAATGGAACGATGCTGCGTTGATATTGGATACTTGATGTACGTTGGATGAGTCAGCGTTGGCAAATCCGTACCAACGGCCTTCTGGGGGAAAAGTTTTATTCAGCTTATTTAATCCCCTATTATTGCTCAAGTATTTGTCCAACTCGCCCTTCAACATGTTGACATTTGGGGCATTGTTGATGCCAGCGCAAATTGTTCCACGGAATACAAACTTTATTCCAAAAACCATACTTAGCAATATCAAGTCAAATTTCTCATCGTTACTTTGCAAATAAATTTTGAAATCAAATATTTTTTAAATTGAATTGCGTAATTACTGTTAGGATTTTTAAAATTATGATTGCACATTCAGGTTTCCCGTCTCCATTGTAGTCGAATTGTAATGCACTACCTTCCTACGCAATGTCTTCTTTCGCACATCTGTAGCAGGTTTCATTTCTACAGGCGAGCTAGAGCTTGACTCTGTGCTTTTCAATTAAAAATATGATTGTTTGTCAAACAGTTGGCTAATAAATTTTGGTTAAGTCAATAGCAAAAAAACCGTCGCCAAGTAGAGCGAAGAAGAAGAAACTTGTGAATATCTTATTGCAGACGGATCAGTTGATGGAGCGGAGTCGCCGATTCTGATCTCGTACTCAGCTAAATTAAACGCGTCAAAGTTGTGTTGAAATTACAGCATTTAGCCTTTGTAGCCTAGGCCATAGAGCGTTTCCGCATAAGTAGTGAAACAATAATTTAATAATAAATTTTTTACACGCCCGATTCCCAGGAAACACGGATTCGGTGGCGTGATGAAAAGTTCATGACACAAAAGTCACATATACAGTAACCATCAAAATAAAAAAATCGTAGGCCCAGTTGTTCAATAGAGAGTTATTTGAACCATTGTTGTTGTTTGAACCATTTGAACCAGTTTTGAACAATTCAGGATTATTTAAATAACGTCAGAATATTGGCGTGTTATTCAAGCAATCCTGGATCAAATTTGTTAGATCGGTTTGGATCGTGACTTCATTTTTGTTCTAAGATTATTTAGAACCAAATAACTCTCTATTGAACAACTGGGCCTTAGCAATAAGCTTAGGGTATACGGTAGAATCCGACTGGTATTGGTGCAGGTGTTTCAGCGCAGACTGAATGGGAGCGTCGACTTCTACAGAAACTGGACGCAGTACGTGCAAGGGTTCGGAGACCCTTATGCTGAGTTCTGGTTTGGTACGTCTTCGGGAGCTTTGCCTCTTTAAAGGGAAGCATTGTCATGACTATTTCTGTCATGACTACATGCACAAATTAAATTATACATCTCACTCTGGGCTTCCATTAAGCTATTTTTCTGGAGTCCAGACATTAGATTCAAGCGTTTTTGTCGTCTCGAGAGGCCAGGGCAGCCATTTTCAGGCGTTTTATCCATGGGCTATTTAGGTATATGCTATATAACATGTAGCATATAATACATATACCATGTACTATAACAGTTTACTTAGAAATTTAATCTGTGTGACAATCTTAAGTTTTATATTCTAAATTAATTGTATTTGAAGAACAATATGAAATTAAATTTATGAAAACAAATTATGTAGGTTATTGTTATTATTATGGTTTATCATAATGACAATAAGATGTATTTTGATTTGTTACTTTCAAATAACAAATTCATTTCAAGGTAACAAATGAGGAGGTATTGAGGAGAGTGAGGAAAACAAGGACTATGATCGAAATGATAGTCAGAAGAAAGAAGAACTGGATTGAACATGTAATGAGAGGAGAAAGTTTGTTGAGAGAGGTGTTGGAGGGAAGAATGGAGGGCAAGAGAGGACCGGGAAGGCCGCGTATCGGAATGATAGACAATCTGCTTGAGAAGGAATCGTATGCGGATATGGAGAGAAGGGCTGAAGATCGGATAAGGTGGAGGGTTTGGACACCAAAGATCTGCCAAGTAGTAGAGCGCTGGAGAGAGAGAGACTTTCAAATATTCCGACGAAACGTTGCGCGTTTTCATGATGCGAAGCGGTTGATAGTGACAAACTGAAAAACGTTCAATGTAAAAGTTAAATGTTTCTCAATAACTTTAGACTATTAAATGTTGTTCTTACTAAATAAAAAAAAAGTGAATCGCGACGGTTTTTTCTAGGCCTTGTTTATCATTTCTACAACCCGATATCTTGTCTTAGTGTTTGATTTCTTGCAAACGATCGAGTCACACGTGTCAATGAACCAGATCATCCTTGCTGCCAACGACAACACGCGGTGGTCAAAATAAACGTTAGACGCAGTAAACCACTCACGCACTGGCACTTTGTCATGCCTCCAAGTCGGTACTGTTCTATCATCCACTGCAGGTCGGGGTACAAATAATTAACTTGTATCCCAGGGCTCCCCGGGCGAATCGTAAGATGCGATTACAGCAGGGGGAGCGTTTCTTCGCCGACACTGGCTCTCTTACGCAGAACTTACCGTAATAGTCTTTGTTGCTATATACGGTCCTAAGACTTTATTTAGAAAAGCTATTCAATCGGTATAAGGTGTCTAAAAAGGTTTTTGGTCCATGTATTACCAAGCGCAATAATAGACCTACATGTACCTATGATGCATACTAAAAGACGCATGTGCCATAGTGCGTGAAAGCTGCGAACTAAGGTTTTAATGCGCACGAAATTGCGGATTAAGGATTGCATTAAAAATTGCATTAAGTGCACATAATACTAAATGTAAAAATGCGTTCCTGAAATTTTACAACAGGCAACAAGTACCTGGCTGCGGTAACGGCACACGGTCAGTGGATTCTGCGCGTCGACCTCACTACCTTCAAGAGAAATACCAGTTTCGCAAACTATTCAAACTTCAGGGTGGGAGGACCAGCGACCAACTATACACTGACGTCTCTGGGAATCTACTCTGGAACTGCGGGTATATGATATGATTGAAATGATGTCATGAGTAAGCTATCTAAAAGTGGTCTAGGATGTTACATAAATAGTGCCTGCATCAACTCTATTATTTATGCTGACGATATTCTCCTGTTTATCTATTTCTGTGAAGCATATGCAAAGTTTACTAGACATATGTCTCATGTCAGCTAGAATTTAAGCAAATAAAATTGAACATTAACATTTTAAAGTCGGCTTGTATATGTGTTTGACGTGCTGCACCTTGTCAGGAAGTTAGCTGAGAGTTTTTAATTTATTAATAACAGACATACCATATTCTAGAGCTTTTAGAAGGTCTTTGATACCTTTGAAAAAACAATAATTCAGCAGTAATACGAACTACATGCCAATGTACCTTGCCTTGGATGCAAAGAAGTTAGTAAGTTTAAATTTTGTTTTTAAAATTGTGAAAATAAATGATGTTATATGGGTTCGAATTTCGTTTCTTGGACCAATGTGCTGACTTCCACGAAGTCCATCATATGACCACTAAGTCAGTCATAAGATCATAGCCCTGACTGTGTATTAGGGGGCTGAAGCACCACGCAGGTTCGTATGGCCATTGACACTACATATTGGTCCGCTGGGCCATGAAATGACTTAGCGGAGCCCGGGCCCCGACTACAAGCAGGAAACTAGCTTAATGTGTGAACTGGATGGCATTGCGCTCTGGGTATGTCGCTCCAAGAGTCTGTCTTGTCTGATTTCGAGTCATTACTTGACTACTTGTTGAACAACGTGTTGAACATGCTTGAAATCCAAGATAAGTAAAATGGGGAAAAGCGTGTGAGTGGCATGGGAAAAGTAGGCGTCTGGCATACTAGCAAGTATCGCTTAAGCGTACTATCAAGGTATACTATGCTACTATACTACTAACTACTGTACAATGCCATTATACTATCAATACTAAGTTTGCTAGCAAGTATCGCTTTTCTCTTCTTCCTTCTGTTCGTCCGTCAGCTCTGTGAGTGACGATGGGGCCGAATGAGCTCTCTCCAAGCATCCCTGTCTGACATCGTTCTTATGGCATTGTTCATTGCCATGCCCCTTGTTCTAGGTTTTCCGCTCTGTTGTCGATCCATTTTTGTCTTAATCTGCCTTGGCTTTTGACACCGTGTATTTTGGTCTGCAGAGCTAGGTTGCGGTATAAGCATTGTTGGCACGATCGTTTACAGGCGACAGTCTGACCTATCATCTCGGCATGCAGTTCAGCGCGTACGACTCAAACCACAACATGTGGTGCTGCAACTCCGCCGAGATGTTGCACGGCGGCTGGTGGTACGACGCCTGCTTCGCGTTGGATCTTAGCGGGCTGCACAGCGGCACTCAGAAGATCATCTGGGTCACCTGGCCTGTCAGCGGCGTCTCGATCACGAGCAGCGATATGAAGATACGTCCGGCGAATTGAGCCCCTGCTCTGCCGCATCACGCTACGTGGCATCGATTTAAATCATGGTCGATTATATGTATCCTGATTGATTAAATCATTCACATCACTCTTTCTAATGAGCTTGTAATGCCGGGTTGACTGTTGAAAGTGTTGTCATACTAATAAAAACATTTGACAGGGAGGGCGGGCGGGGTAACCAGCCGGGGGCTGGGGAGGTAGAGGAGGAGCTTTTTGGATGTCTAGACTCCTAGGCCTGGCGTTAGTTGAGCTCAGTTTCACGAGTGACGGGACCTTCGCAGGCGCTGCACGGATGTCATCATAGCCGCAATAAATTAAGCATCACCTTAATCGCTTCCTCTCCCTGAAGGCCCATCAGTCTACCACTGTACCTTCGTTGGGTCAGGGCACGTGAGGGCGTGCGTCCGTGGCTGCATACGTCCAACCTGTGCGGAAAATGGACAGAATAACGGAAGTAATGATGTTGATGATTTGACACCTTCATGCACATATATGTATAAGTCAGGGTAAAGTATTACCTGATACGCGGACTTGGCGTGTTGCGCGTGTCGGGCGCATATTTCAACTAATATTTCGGGCGCATATTTCAACTGCCTAGCTCTAGCGAGTTTTGAGGTGGCTTCAACTAAATTGCCAATGTCGTGCATGTGTCTTTGGATGGCGCGACCTCAAACCTCGCTCCAGCTAGGCAGTCGCGGACATGGTGACTATGACCCCAGGCTTCGTCTTGTCCACTTTCTGTTCAATGATTTGTACGCAATATTTTCCGCCCCTGTTGTGTTGTACTCTACACCATTGGCTTAATCAAACAGCGGAAATAGTTTAACTCAGGCTAAATTTGGAACATGATTGTGTTTGAATTCAACAGAATTTTAAAGATGTAAATTGCAAGACACTACATAACAACAGTTCGAATTTAGGTTGCCTATGATCCGTTGCTTAATGTTTAATCGAATTTTTATCTTGCATCAAAAAAGAGCGCAGCAAATGTGGGTAGGCAACGCACGTGAGATACTAAGAGGGTTTAAATTCATGATTCGCGAGACACACTGCGCATTTATAGCGTCCGACATTGAAATCCATGCGCGCAAAAACCGTGGCGAAGCATAATGGGATTACTGGATTGCAGGCAGTAGATGCTATAATTCTAGCTACATCTACATACACACTTGATAGAAACTTGAATTAAACTACGAAGCATTGACCGAGCTAGAATAATGTGCGGCGGCAACGGCATTTCCGTTGAGAAGGCAGCGTTGGTATTCATTATTTAATGGCTTGTGTCACCAAATTCCTTCGAAAAGTACCAGTTAACTCAAAATATATAGATTATCGCTGATATATTATTATATTACTAAGGTAAACAATGCTAATTTAACTATGTAAATTCACCACCGGCCAACTACAAAATGATCCGTAATATTAAATCAAATTTTCAAAAAGTATTAGGATTTAGCATGTAGGTCGTTCCTTCAAAAACAGCGATACTTTTAACGAAGGTCGCCAGGTTGCTGTCACGAGATGCATTTCAAATGCATTTCATGCCAAAATGTACGCTTGTGACAACAACAGAAAATTAGGCTAAATCACCGCATCGGTAATTTATTATAAATTACCGCTATTTATAAAAAATTACCGAATTGTAGTGAACATGTTGATTTGACATGTGAACATGTGAGTGGAAGAGGTGCGACACCTGAAGACAAGGAGCCTTGCGTTATGAAGATTTTTTTTTCCAGCAGGTGGTGCATCTGAATGTCTATTGCCTTGGTGATCATCGCTCACGCTTAAGCTTTGTTAGAGAAGAGCGAACGGACGAAATTTAGACGAGGGGTATGGGGGGCTGGTGATGGGAGAAGGGGAGCTGCGACCATGGGAAGAGGACTCTTGACGAATTTGATTGTTTGTGGATGGAGGGCGGTAGCGGCTGCTGACCAGAGGGGCGCTGGTGACAGGGGGAGGTAGGATGCTACTGACGGAGATGGGTCCGACATTTGATCAAATTTTTTATTCGATTGCCACAAGAGCAGATCTCGAGGACACAACACAGTGAAACAATAGAATCAACGGTCGTATTCGCACGTTGCAGTCTATGCTGTAACAGTGATCTGTGCACACGTAGGTTCGATCCTTTTAGCAAATCATGAAACATAAAGTCGGGCATCGTATTCTGTAAATAATGCATAATCACAAAAGTTGAGGGTTGGAGCCTTGTAGCATAACACCGTCATTGCTTTCCGTCATCAGTTTTGGTCTTCGTTGCAGGGGTGAATGAATTTGAACCACCGTCGACATTTGGTAAATCTACACCCTTGAGTGTGGTGCCCTGCTTGTTATCGACACCGAGTAGGCTACACTAGCTTATGTAATGCGGAGAACAACAAAATGTGTTTAGACTTGACCGAAAAATTTGTTCATACCTTTTCCAAGTAATATTCTGCAAAATGCGAGCCGTTAGTCGAAATGACCATGTTGACAGTCAGAGATATTCGCTTTACGCTCCTTGCCATTAGCCTATTAACCCCTGAAATGTGGCGAATAACCGGGCAGAATTTGACCGCCCAGAAGTTTTACAGTACCGCGGGGCAGCGGTTTGCAGTTCTGAGGAACACCACGGGTGAGGTGATGTGCAGCCTGGAGCAACCCGCGGTGATTTTAACGGCGAGGTCAGTGCTGGAGTGTGCCGCACACTGTGAGCAGTCATTCTGTACGCAGTTCAACCTGAAGACTTACGTCGAGGGGGTTACCGTGTGCGAGGTGTTCCTCGCTGTGTCCTACCGCTACGGAGATGCACCCGGCTGTAAACGTTTTGAGGTAATCCATGTAGGTAGTTGCAAGCATAAGAATAATGATATTATCTTCGTAGTGCATTGTATCTTTTCTTACATCTGGCTTAAATCGCTGTACCCCAAACGTACTGCTCTACGCAAAGCATTTTCTGATCCTACCGTATCTCGACTGTTTAACGCATGGTAGATGAAATTTGGCATGCAATGAGGGAAGAGAGGCTGTTGAGAAATGCGAAGGACGAAAGTATGGAGGGCAAACGAGGAGCGAAAGGTCGCGTATCTGTATGATAGACGATAATCATACTTGAGAAGGAATCGCATGCAGAGAAGGGCCGAGGGATAGAGGTCTGCGCCGATCTTCCAGAGTCGGCGGTGGCGCGCCAGGTGTTTTCGGTCGGCGGCGGCGGCGCGCCGACCGACTAAACTCGGCGGCGGCGTCTGAAAAATTTCGGCGGCGGCGTTCGGCGGCGTTTTGGCATTTAAATGGCCCCCCCTTAAAAAGAAAATTTTGTTTACATGCCAATTCTACTATCGGTCCAAATACTAGACCAATATTACCAGTTACACGATCATTTAGTCATGTGGCAGTTTTGCTATATTATCACATCTTTATCTAGGGGTCTTTAACTGCATATCTTGGGGGGAAAAGGAACTTTTGATTATTTCTGCATTTTTAGCTGCACAGCACTTACAGAAGACTATTTTTTGGTGTCAAATTCGCGGAGCGGGGAAGGGGGGCTAAGGGGCTGTTCACAAATTAGATAACGCTTTGAGGTGGGTGAGTGGTAAGCGATTTTGTTAGGAGGCGTTATTTGGGGAGGGTGGTTGAACATAATGTTGTATAACAAACCCAAAAAAATCGTACAATAAGCCTACCGGATGATGTTTTTTCCCGCCAAAATAAAGATGTGTTTCTGTTCGAAAAAAATTCCGTCAGCACCCCCACCCGACCCCCCCCCGGTCGAGAGATATCTTAATTTTGGGGAAATTTTGTGGGGTGGTTGAAAGTGTTATCTAACATTGGGGTGGGTAGTTAAGCCTTACGTTACCATCCGTTAGGTAGGGTAGATGTGTAGGCTAGAAAAGGCCGTTTTTCAGCGTTATCTAATTTGTGATCGGCCCCTAACGGAGACTTTTTGCTCCTGTACCGAATTCACAAGCTGAGGGATAATTTTAAAAATGTATGCCTTTGTTAACGGTACTTACCAATTTTTAGATCATTCTTAAAGGTCAATGTTCACTGTAACTTACCTTTACAAATGAACATTTTCAGATTTAAAACTACACAAGTGCCGATTTATACATCCACTTTTTGTGATTTATAACTCCACATTTTCTCAACCCGGAATGATAAATTCAAAAATGCACATTTTAAGTTTAAAATTGCAGATTTAGAAATGCTTCATGATATTATGGCCCGCCAAAAGTGTTATTTTTATTTTGGCTTCTGTAAATTTCTTGAACTAAAATAAAATAGGTAGGCAAATAGTATCGACGACGTAATCAATACTGTGGCAGTTGTCTGCGACGCAATCACGAGTAATTCTATGTGACCCAATCGATGGCAGTTGTCAGCGTCGTCATAATAGTAATTGAAAGGCTGATGGCACGCATCATGCAAGTCTTAAAAACACGAACCCAGTAAGACTTTTCCTTTTGCGGCAGCGGCAATTAGATAGTGGCGCAAAACTAAGCGTGCGAAACATTTAGATATCTCTGCTGGTGCTAGAAAATCCTCTGACCTATAACTCATGGCCTTCAGTTCATGCCTCATTTGCTGACACATGCATGCACGTGACGTTGCAAAAGACACTACGCCAGTGAGACGGCCGGCCTGTTTAGCAGGCTGCAAAACATAAACTAACCATAATCCTAGCCCTAAACATGTAAATAGATACTAGTGGATAATTAAGAAGTTAACAAGTTGGCAACTCGCTATGTTGCCAAAGACACGAGATGTAGACACCATATCGGTACACGATGGTATGTGGTGCAGTCGCTTCATGCAGTACCTCCTTATTGATTTGCATCCTGTGATGCGTGAAACTAGTGCATAGTGCAACGAAAGTTTAAATTTAAACTTAAAAGTCAACGGCGCGCCGACAAATTGTCGGCGGCGGCGGCGGCGCGCCGACGAGAGAATATCGGCGGCGGCGGGAGCGAAATACTGGCGGCGAAGGCGAGGCGACACCAACGCACAAATCTACATCAGAGACAGTGTGCTGCTCGATCAGACCCTCGATTGCTCGCAAATAGAGCAATTACTATTGGAAAGTGAGATCACTGGCACACGGTTGGAATTAGAATAAAGTAACCCTAACCCTAACCCAAGGGTTAGGCAACCCTTAGCGTTCGGGTTAGATAATCCAAACCCTAATCCTAGGGTTAAGCAACTCTTAGGGTTAGGGTTAACTAAACCAAAACCTAACCCTAACCCTAGCATTAGGGTTAAGGATAAGAATTAGGGTTATCTAACCCTCACACGAAAGGTTATTTAACTCTAGGGTTGAAGATACGGTTAGTATATAAAGCTAGAATTAGGGTTAGCTAACAATACCCAAATCCCTAAGGTAAAAGTTAGGGTTAGGTTAGCTCTTAACCCGAACCGTAACGCAAACCCAAGGGATAAAATACCCTTAGCGTTAGGGTTAGCTAAACCTAACCTTAAATTAAACCCTAGAAATTACTGTTAGAGTCAGGATTAACTAACCCTAACATTATAGATTACTCAGCCCTAGGGTTATGGTACGGGTTAAATTTAGGCTTAAAGTTAGGGTTATCCAACTCTAAACCTAGGGATTAGGATCAAAGTTAGCTAAGCATAAGTTAAGGGTTAGCGATAGTCCACCCTAACCCTAACCTCAACACTAAATAACCCGAAGAGTTCGGGTTCGCTAACCTCAACCCTAACCCTAGCAAACAGGGTTAGAGTTAGGGTTAAAGTTTCACTAACCCAAAATCAATGGGTTATTTAACACTAGAATTGGCATTATTATTAGGGATCAAAAACCAGGTTAAAGTTGCTAGCCCTAACTCTAATGGATTAGTCTAAAAGTTAGTTAACCCTAAATTTAAAATTAGGGTTAGGGTTAACCAACCCCAACCCCAATCAAAATTCCTAGGTTTGGGTTCAATCCCTAGGGTAAGCGTTAGATTTTGGTGAGCCCTTATCCCGATGCATAACGTCAACCCCAGGGTTAAATAACGCTAACAGTTTGGGTTAGCAAACCCAAAACCAAACCAAAACCTAACCCAAACCCTAACCCAAAACCCAACCCTAACACAAACCCGAAACCTAACCAGAAACCCTAACCATAACCCTAACCCTAACCAAACACTAACCCTAACCTCAATCCTAACCCAAACTATAATCCTACTGATCGAATCTACATATCGACTCTACAAATCAAGTCTACTAATCGAATCCACCTATCGATTCTACATATCGAATCTACATATCGAATCTACTTATCGACTCAAAATATCGAATATATATAAAATATCTATATATCGAATCTACTTATCGAAACTACCTATCGAATCTACATATCGAATCTACTTATCGAATCAACTTATCGAATTAACATATCAAATCTACTAATCGATAATAGACATCTACAAATCTACTAGTATCTACTAATCGAATCTACATATCGAATATACATATCAAATATACATATCGGATCTACTTATCGAATCTACATATCAAATCTCCTTTTCGAATCTACATATCACCTATACATATCGAATCAACATATCCAAACTACTTATCGAATCAAAATATCGAATTTACTTATCGAATCTACCTATCAAATCTACATATCAAATCTCCATATCGAATCTACATATCGCATCTACATATCGAATATACATCTCGAATCAACTTTTTCTTATTTACAAATAGAATCAACATGTCGTATATACTTTTCGAATCTACTTATCAAATCAACTTATCGAATCTACATATCAAATTATCATATCGAATCTACATATCGAGTCTACATATCGAATCTAAATATCGAAGTTGCCTATCGAATCTACTTACCGAATCTACATATCAAATCAACTTTTTGAATCTACATATCAAAAATACATATCGAATAAACATATCGAATATACATATTGACTCTACATATCAAATCTACAAATCGAATATACATGTCGAATCTACTGATCGAATATACATATCGAATCTACAGATCGAATATACATTTCGAATCTACATATCAAATATATTGATCGAATCTACTTATCGAATCTAGATATCGAATCTACTAATCGAATCTACATAACGAATATACATATGGAATTCACTTATCGAATCAACATATCGAATCTACATATAGAAGATACATATCAAATCTACATCGAATCTACATATCAAATCTACATATCGAAAATGCATATCAAATCTACATATCGAATCTACATATCGAATCTACATTTCAAATCTACTTATCGAATCTACCTATCGAATCTATACATAGAATATACTTTTCAAATCTACATATCGAATATACATATCAAATCTACATATCGAATCTACTTATAAAAACTACTTATCGATTCTACATATCGAATCTATTTATCGAATCAACATATCGAATATACATATCGAATCTACTTATCAAATCAACTTATCGAATATACATATCGAATCTACTCATGGAAACTACCTGTCGTATCTACATATCGAATCAACTTATCGAATCAACATATCGAATATACATATCGAATCTACTTATCAAATCAACTTATCGAATCTACATATCGAATCTACATATCGAATATACATTTCGAATCAACTTCTTCGAATTTATAAATAGAATAAACATGTCGTATATACTTTTCGAATCTACTTATCAAATCAATTTATCGAATCTACATATCAAATATATCTATCGAATCTACTTATCAAAATATCATATCAAATCTACATATCGAGTCTACATATTGAATCTTCTTATCGAAGTTGCCTATCCAATCTACTTAACGAATCTACATATCAAATTCACTTTTCGAATCTACATATCGACTATGCATATCTAATAAACATGCCGAATATACATATTGACTCTACATATCAAATCTACAAATCGAATATACATATCGAATCTTCATATCAAATATACATATTTAATCTACTTATCGAATCTTCATATCAAATCAACATATCGATTCTACTTATCGAATCCACATAACGAAAATACATGTCGAATTTACATATCCAAATTGCTTGTCGATTCTACATATCAAATCTACAGATCGAATATACATATCGAATCTACAGATCGAATATACATATCGAATCTACTTTTTAAATAAACTTATCGAATCTACATATCAAATATATTTATCGAATCTTAGTTATCGAATCTACATTTCGAATCTACATATCAAATCTACTATTCAAATTTACATATCGAATATACATATCGAATCTGCATATCGAACTTACCTGTCGAATCTACACATCGAATCTACTTATCGAATCTACATATCAAATCTACTTATCGAATCTACATATCGAATATATTTATAAAATCTACATATCGAATATACATATCGATCCTACATATCGAATCTACATATCAAATCCAGATATCAAATCAACATATCGAATCTACATATCGAATATACTTTTCAAATTTATATATTGAATATACATAAATAATCTACATATCAAATCTACATATTGAATCTACTTATCGAAAATACATATTGAATCTACATATCGAATATACATATCGAATCAACACATCGAATATGCTTATCGAATCTACATATCGAATCTGCTTATCGAAAATACATGTCGGATCTACATATCAAGTATACATATACATGTAGAAATACATATATCAAATATACATTTCGAATCTACATATCGAATCTATTTATCGAAACTAGATATCGAATCTACATATCAAATCTGCTTATCAAATCTAGATATCGAATCAACTTATCGAATCCACATATCGAATATACTTATCAAATCTACAAATCGAATATACATATCGAGTCTACAGATCTAATCCACATATCGAATCTACATATCAAGTCTACTTATCGAATCAAAATATCGAATATACTTATCGAAATAACATTTCAAATCTACTTCTCGAATTTACATTGCGAATATACATATCGAATCAACGTATCGAATCTACTTTTCAAATTTACTAATCGACTCTCCATATTAAATCTACATATCGAATATACATATCGAGTCTTCTTATCGAATCTTCATATCGAATATACATATCGAATCTACAAATCGAATCTACTTTTAAAATCTACATATCGGATCTACACATCGAATCAAAATATCGAAAATACATATTAAATATACTTATCGAATCTTCATATCAAATCTACCTATCGATTCTATTTATCAAATCTACATATCAAATGCACAAATCGAATTTACATTTCGAATATACTCATAAAATCTACTTCTAAAATCTGCCAATCAAATCTACTTATCGAATTTACTTATCAAATCCACTTTTCGTATCTACATATCGAATATACATATCTAATAAACATATCAAATATACATATTGACTCTACATATCAAATCTACAAATCGAATATACATATCGAATCTACATATCGAATATACATATCGAGTCTTCTTATCGAATCTTCATATCGAATCTACATAGCGAAAACACATATCGAATTTACATGTCCAATTTGCTTTTCGAATCTATTTATCGATTCTACATATCAAATCTGCTTATCAAATCAACATATCAAATCTACTTATCTAATCTACATATCGAATATATTTATCGAATCTACATATCGAATTTTCATATCGATCCTACATATCGAATCTACATATCAAATCTACATATCGAGTCCACATATCGAATATACATATCGAATCTACTTATCGAATCTACATATTGAAAATTCATATGGAATCAACTTAACGAATCAACATATCGAATCTACTTATCGAAATCACCTATCGAATCTACATATCAAGTCAACTTATCGAATCTACTTATCGAATTAACATATAAAATCTATATATCGAATTTACTAATCGAATCAAAATATCGAATGTATTATTCGAATCTACATATCGAATATACATATCAAATATACATTTCGAATCTACATATCGAAGTCACTTATCGAATCTACTTATTGAATCCACATATCGAATATACTTATTAAATCTACAAATCGAATATACAAATCGAATCTACAGATCTAATCCACATATCGAATCTACATATCAAGTCTACCTATCGAATCAAAATATCGAATATACTTATCGAAATTTTATATCAAATCTACTTCTCGAATTTACATATCGAATATTCATATCGAATCAACACATCGAATCTACTTTTCGAATAAAAAAATCGAATATACTTATCGAATCTACTTTTCAAATTTACTAATTGACTTTACATATCAAATCTACATATCGAATATACATATCGAATCTACGTTTCGAATCTTCATATCGAATATACCTATCAAATCTACAAATCGAATCTACTTTTCGAATCTACATATCGGATCTACACATCGAATCGAAATATCAAAAATACTTATTAAATATACTTATCAAATGTTCATATTAAATCTACATATCGATTCTATTTAACAAATCTACATATCTAATATACATATCGAGTTTACATTTCGAATATACTCATGAAATCTACTTCTCAAATCTGCCAATCAAATCTACTTATCAAATTTACATATCGAGTCTACTTATAAAATCTACATATCGAATATACATATAGATTATACAAATCGAATCTACATATCAAATATAGTTTTCGAATCTACTTATCGAATCAACTTATCAAATCTACATATCAAATATATTTATCGAATCGACTTGTCAAATCCACATATCGAATCTACATATCGAATCAACTTATCGAAAATACATTTTGATTCTACATATTAAAAATACACATCGCATTTACATATCGAATATACATATCGAATCTACATATCGATTCTCCTTATCGAATCAAAATTACGAATTTACTTTTCGAATATACAAATTAAATCTACTTATCAAAACAACATATCGAATCTATTTATCGAATCTACTTATCAAATTTACATATTAAATCTACTTTTCGGATCTACATATCGAATATTCATATCGAAATAACATATTGAATCTACATTTCGAATCTACATATCGAATCCACATATCGAATATACTTATCGAATCTACATATCGAATCTGCCAATCGAATATATTTCGAATTTTCTTATCGAATCTACATATCAAATATACTTATGAAATCTACCAATCGAATATACATATCGAAACTACATTTCGAATCCGATTTTTAAATATACATATCCAAAATACTTATCGAATCTACACATCGAATATGCATATCGAATCTACATATCGAATCCACATGTCAAATCAACTTATCGAAAATACATATCGAATCTTCATATGGAATATACATGTGGAATATACATTTCGAATCTACTTCTCGAATCTCCATGTCGAATATATTAATCGAATCTATATATCGAATATACATATCGAATTTACATATCAAATATGCATCTTGAATCTATTTATCGAATCTTTATATCGAATCTACATGTCGAATATACATATAGAATTTACCTATCGAATTTATATATCATATCTTTTTATCGAATCTAAATATCAAACATACTTATCGAATCTACATATCGAATATACTTATCGAATCTACATTTCGAATACAATTATCGAATGTACATATTTAAAATACTTATCGAATCAACATATCGAATCTACATATCGAATATACATATCGAATCTACATATCGAATACACTTATCGAATCTACTTATCGAATCTACATATCGAATCAACATATCAAATATACATATCGAATCTACGTATCAAATCTTCATATCAAATCTACAAATCGATTGCACACATCGAATATGCATATCGAATTTACATATCGAATCTACTTATTGAACCTACCTATCGAATCTGCATATCGAATCTACATGTCGAATTTACATATTAAAACTACATATCAAATATACTAATTATATTTACTTATCGAAGCCACAAATCGAGTCTTCATACTGAATCTACATATCGAATATACTTATCAAATATTCTTCTCGAATCTACATATCGAAGCTACCTATCGAATCTACTTATCAAATCTGCGTCTCAAATCTACAATTCGAATCGACTTATCGAATCTACATATAAAATCTACTTACTACTTACCCAAACTCTAGCCTTACCCTAACTCAAATTTTACCCAAACATATCCTATATCAGGGCATATACTTTTAACTCTAACCCTAACCTTAACTTTAACCCTAACCCTAACCCTAACCCAAACCCTAACCCTTAATCCTAACCCTAACCGTAGCCCTAACCCTAACACCAACTTTAGCTAAAACCCTAACTTAAACTTTAACCCTATCCCCAACCCTAAACCCAACACTAACCATAACCCAGACCGTAACCCTAACCCTTACCCTAACCCTAACCCTAACCCTAACCCTAACCCTAACCCTAACCCTAACCCTAACCCTTAC
>JAQIWG010003590.1:0-17574 GCA_034695025.1 Chamaedrilus cognettii | reverse complement strand
TTGAGATAATGACTTTATGACTACATTTTGAGATAATGACTTTATGACTACATTTTGAGATAATGACTTTATGACTACATTTTGAGATAATGACTTTATGACTAAATTTTTCATTGGTGGCGCCTGTGGAACCCCTGGCATGACAGCCGCCTGCTGTTCAATATAATCGCATGGTCGAAAAACTCAGTTTTTTAAAATTGAATTGGAAAATAATTATGAAAGTGGCTCTTTTAATTTGTGAAAAACTCAGATCTGACATTGTTCAATAAATGACAATAACATAATGACAATAGAAGTCCGTCTCGCTTCAGTGAGCATCGGATTATCTCAACAACATGAATCTTTTCTTTCAGCCTTGGCAGGCGTAGAGGAAGGCAGTTCGAAGTCATCTCGTGCTGTTGTGTCCACAGAACTCTCCAATTCCTGTCTCTGCGCGACAATCCTCGAGATCTCTAAGTATCACACACACCCGACACACATAACCTGCAGCGATAAATTAAGGTACGACATCTCTTGCAACAAGTCTTGTCTATTGAAGCAAGTAATTAATTGTAGAGACTCGAAGGGTTCCTGTAGATTAAAACTGTATACAGACATGCATAATCAGATCCGAAGAAACAACACAAGGTTAAAATATCACATAAACAAAGCTGACGGGCAAGAAATATCACCGTTTTATGACTGTCAGGGTCGACTCAGCCAAGCGATGCACTCCATGCGTTTGTAATGCAAGTACAGATCTGTTGTGTAAGAGAACCATGCAGAATACCTCGAGTCCTTTATATTATCACATTGTGCTCTTACACAGCAGCATGACATGATAGAAAGTCAAGAAAAAAGGTCCTTACTTCTTGGCTATAGGGTTGTTTGGTATAAGAGAGTGATTTGTGTGAAGATAATTCCATTCCTAAATAAAGGCAAGTTATATGTAGCAAATTAACTCCCTGCTCAAAAAATACCATATATTAATCAATTAAATGTATTTGACTCTGCAAGCTATACGGTGCAAATAATTAGTAGCATTTTGCAAAAATTCATTACTTATCATAATACGCTTCAGCAGTCCACAATGTTGTCATGTTTAAATGATAATTACGGCTATTACTATTTTATAAACTGTCATAATTAATAATTATTGCGTATTTTAATGCTCTTTATAACAAACACTATGCAGGTTCGAAGCCAAATAATATCATGATAAACAATATCGAATTATAATACCAGTAAGCACATTGCAGAATGCCAATTCGACGTTCTTTGTGTCAAGAGCCGATGTTTCAGTAAAAATCAAACGGTTTTTCTCTAAACAGCAACAACACAGACAAGTGTAATGAGCATCTTGCATTGTCTACTATGCAAATAGTTCGCATTTGTAGGCGACTTCCAAAATGTTTAAAAGCATTGCATGCCACTACCGTGACTTGACATCGGACCAAGAAACAGGTTCATTTCTACAGGAGAGAGCAAAATCTAAGATGTATCCTCACCATCATGCGTCCTTCTGCCATTCTTGTTTGAGTTAGCTAGAGTTTGAGAATTTGAATTTTATGAGTTACATGTAGAATTTGGAGTAAGGCGAGGACAAGGTTAAAGGCCAAGTTTTGTCTAGAATACCATAATAGCATAAAATTGAGATGAATCATCTTTGAGATGAACCCGGACCATGAGCTTCCCCGAAAACACATATCAGATCAATCTTGCTTAGCCTAGTGGGCTACAGTAGGCTAGCTTGTTGCATTGAGGCCATACCAACCCATGCCACTGGTGGATCCAGGTTAAATCCGCTTATACCAACATTCTGGCCAACATATTATTTCACACCAAAAATTAGTAAAAACTTCCATTTTGAACAACGTTTATAGAGCTAAATCTAAATGATCAAAAAAGTGGGGAACACGTGGGTGAGTTGTTAGCTTTCTGATGAGTTGTTAGCGAGTGAGTTTGAGGCAATAGGCCTATCCCCTTTTGCTTCCATGTAGCGTCGCCATTGCAACGGGGCTCAAAAATTAGTAAAAAGCCAAAGACATCCCATTTTGAAAAAATAAGATGAGGGGGCTAAATCTTAATGAGCAAAAAAGTGGCGGACAAGTAGATGAGTTGTTAGCTATCAAATGAGTTATTAGCGAGTGAGTGAGTATTCGCTTTCTGAGTTGAGGGCAATATCTGCTTTTGCTCCCTAGTAGCGTCGATACTACAAGGGGGCTCAGACCAGCGAGGAGACGTCCCTCTGCGGTCGGGACTGCGCGCAGGTGCCGAAGGTCGCTCTTGTTGCCGACGAGCGCGACGATGACGTCATGAGGGGCGTGATCGCGCAGCTCACGCAGCCAGCGCTCGACGTGCGCGAACGACGAGGGCTTGGCGACGTCGTAGACGATCAACGCACCCACCGCACCGCGGTAGTAACTAAACACCGTATAAAGCACTCACATGCACCCACCGCGGCAATAACAGTAACTAAGCACCGTATACAGCACCCACATGCACCCACCGCGGCAATAGCAGAGTTGTATTCTTGAGTGATGCTGATGACGATTTGTTCCACTACAAATGTCACATTTAACATTACAGGCATGAGAAATGTGCAAAAGATGTGTATTTGAAAGAAAAATGTGCAATTGTCAATTTTCTTTAATATGCCCCGGTTTCGGATGCACCCACTATACAGCGGTAATACAACAATAGTGTACCTTAAGCGTCATGCACTCCCGCAGCAATTATTACTCAGAACACTCGGATAAAACCACCGGACGACTACCAAAAAGCCAAAAAGCTAAAATTTACTATAATTTTAATGCCTATAATTTTAAAGGCAGCAGTTTTGACTGTACAACATTTTTTTTTCAAATACATGTGCATGTCAAGTAGGCTATTTTAACCGCATTCGGAAGTTTGAATTGTCAATTACGTACGCACTGGTGATGGCTCGATAGCGCTCCTGTCCCGCTGTGTCCCAAATTTGCGCTTTAATCACCTTATCCTTCACTCTCATGCTCCTACACATTAGAGCAAAAGTTGCAGAACAGTTTTCATAACTGCAACATCTGTCGTAAGATTCAGATAATAAAGTTAAACAGTAAACCTGTCTACTACATTTTAGTTCATGAATCGCGCAGGCAATTTTTTTTCTAAAGTTATAATGTATGCAGAACGTCTGCTCTGCTAGCTTAGTAAAAATTGAAGCCTATTTTTTAAATACTGTAATGTCGGCTTGGCTAATTCACATAATATGCATCTAATTTGTGAACCAAAACAACCAGAAAAATTGCAAAAAATGTCGCACCATTTTAAAATTCATAATTATATTTATCTAATGTGTGCAGCAAATTATGCTCATTTTTATTATTATTATATGAAATCACATTAATTATAAAGTCGCATTAATGATTACTATGGCTTATTCATTATGAATCCCACTACGCATAAAATTTTTTACACAAACTCGAATCATTCAAATGTGTGATTTAGAGCCAAACTCGAATCATTAAAATGTATTGGCCTACTCTAAAACACGAAATTTTCAGGTGCACTTAATTTTAGCAAATTTTATAAATCGGTTAAAATTGAGAAAATGACATGAGCGTTAATAAACCTGCTATACAACGGGCAGTCCTCAAAATACGAAAATTTAGTGAAGCAAAATTTCAAAAAGGCAGAGTCGGGAAAAATAACATGCAGCTAAAATGTCGTGGCTTACAGTCATTTAAAGAAAACCTCATACAATAATTAGCATGTGTCATTTAGAGTCGAACCTGGTAGCGAATTCGACACCGATGGTGCTTTTGCTCTCGAGGTTGAACTCGTTTCGAGTGAAGCGAGACAGAAGGTTGCTCTTGCCCACACCGGAGTCTCCAACAAGCACCACTACTAACACACATGACACTCAATCACAAATTTGATCCTAAAATGTAAAACTTGGCCAAAAGAATGGGTAATGCGGGCATATTCTGAGAAAGTCGGTCTACAGTTCACATATTTAAATCAAGAAGGTCTATTGTCTGAAATAATTATAATGTAGCCTATGCAGCGCCAAAAATGCAGTGAAATAGCTCCATCACTATTAAGCAGAATAGATCTACATGCATATTTTCAAGTAGGAACATTTTTGTAGAATAACTTATAAACTGCAAAACGGCCATTGATATGGATCCAACTGTCTACGTTATTCAACTATTAATTTCTAGCTAGGTTATTCACATTTTTGACTCGCATTAGGCTCTAACAATTATTCCTTCTTCCTAATGATTCATTCCTTATTCCTAAGTTGTCACAGAGTAGTTTTTTTAATGCTATAAAATTACTTACTACATGTACATTTAGGCCTATCAGTTTTCGAATTTGGTTCATGTTAGTTCACTCAACGGGAATACAACCATAAAATACAGCCATACAACCATAAAATACAGCCACACAACCAGAAAATACAGCCATACAACCATAAAATACAGCCATACAACCATAAAATACAGCCATACAACCAGAAAATACAGCCATACAACCAGAAAATACAGCCATACAACCAGAAAATACAGCCATACAACCAGAAAATACAGCCGTACAACCAGAAAATACAGCCGTACAACCAGAAAATACAGCCGTACAACCAGAAAATACAGCCATAGTCTACCTTTATATAAATAGTCGTAAGCGTCGTCCTTTGAGCCCATGATAGCAACTACATGTACAAATGTTATGTAGCCACTGACTGATTCCCTGGGTCCGGCGGCGTGTCCTCTGTGAATCTCACTTCAGGGCTATTTCAATAGAGAACGTTGTAAAGGCGAATTTTTTACGACACGAAATTTTAAGTTAAAAATGTTCGACTTTAGGCCAGAGACAGCGGATCAGAAAATCCTAAATCTTAATAGTGCCCGCACACCTTTCGGTCAAAACGAAGGAAGTTCACCGTGGCGTTCGTTTGGCCGTATAGACACGGTATCACTGTGTTCGCGCGCATTGGGTTAAACGAACGCCAGCCGCCGTCGTTAAGGTCACTGTGACCATAACAAAAAGAATGCTGCGCATTCGTCGCTAAGCGATCATGACGTCAGTTCTGCGCGCCAAGACAAACGACCGCAAGCAGTCGGTGACTCGACGAGTTCTATAGTAATCTATACAGACTTCAGTCGTTAACGACAAAACTTCCTTAGTTTTGACCGAAAGGTGTGCGGGAACTTTTAGCCTATCTTTTAACCCCGAGTCGGATATTTTAGTTAAAGTGCACTTTGCGACTTTGAGACTTTGCTTAGCAAAGCATCCACTCGGATCACTCCAGCCTCTTCCTCGACAAGCAGCGAGCCTCGACGAGTCTGTATGGCATGGCGCTATTTTTGAGCCTTTTTCATATTTTTTTTCACTACAACGCAGCAAAACCAATGATGTATTAAGACTAGACCCTTATAAGGCAGCGTCATCGGTCAAACAGAGTTTAAGTACGACAGTGCATAAAAGTGTCGCTGTATACACGCAATACACGCAATGATCTATCTCGCAAGTTTATTGAGAACTTCTGATTGTGGAACAGTTTCGGCTTACCGACGTTACTGGCTACAATTTTCAATTTCGATGCGCGATCACGCGGTCAAACATTAACAAGACGGCCAAGGCGTGAGCGTTTCCTGAAAATGATTATCGTTTCAGCATCCAACGGGCATGGGCGAACAATCGCAGTCGTTAGATCTTACGATAGGCCTACTCGCTAGTCGCTGCTAACTAATTAATAGATCTACGCAATACGCCTACTCGCGGCTAATAGACCAATTGTAAAACATGAAATTTTCGCACGCATGCCATTTTGGCGAATTTCGCGAATCGGTAGTCAATAACTCGCAAAAATTACACGCATCAAAAACGGTTTTAGAAAGAGCAGGCGTGACTACAAGCACGATGTGCATGTATCAAGGCGAAATTTAAGCCTGCGAATGACGCAGGGGACAAAAAGGTGCCCAACAAGTTCCACAACCTTGTTAAAGCATGCGGTTTATACGCTTCCAAAGTTCAGACGACTAGCCTGCGAAATCATGGAGACATAATGTAAGTCGAAAAGCATCTAATATTTGATATTGAATGCTGCATTGACTCGATGAGGATCTATTTGAACGTGCCGTTCTGCACATAATGTGCGATTCTACACGCTTATCTGCGTGTGCAGTTCTAAAGCGAAAACTGTGCAGTTCCAAATCCGATACTGCACAATCCTAAACATGCGGTTAAAATTGGCATTGCAAGAATGGAAGCCCCCCCCCTCCGATAGTGAGGTCTGCCCGGAAATCTCTTCCGGACAGCCCTTTCAGTGACAACTGGCGACCACTGCACCCGTGGAGCGCTAATTTTAAAACTGCACAAAGATGTACAGTTCGATAATAAAAATAATTGTGTAAACATTTAAAATTATATCTATAAAGATAATGCCAATTAATAATTTTAGTTTGATAATAGTAGGTGATGAAATGAAGAGACAATAATTTATAACGTTCTGTTAATCATGATAACTCATTGATAACACAGTGCATACATTTTCAAGGAAGACGGATTATTTTAATATAATGATTAACAATTAAACTGTGTACTTCCATTATCGTTGTGTCTTGCTATGTATTCACTACACACAGGACAAACTTCATCGTCACAAGTATACAATTTAATAAACTTAGGCAATAACGTTCACAAAAATAATGGAACATACCAAACAAATATTAATAATCGACAATAGTGCATGATAAATGCCAAGAACTAAATACTTTGTATTGGTGAAACGACACATGGACTAGACACTCTATTATATGCTAGTACTAAACTGCACACTACCGACACACAGCTCCATACAACGCAAATCACATAACGACATTAATAGATGTAAAAAATGTTTCTAGTCGATTTTAATTAAAAAGTTATAAATATGCTGCATCAAGATATTACAGCCAAAGGCTACTGTATGGTCTTGAAAGAAAACAGATTTCGTTCACAGGCATGGAGGCATTTAACATTAAAATGCGAGACACGAGACAGGCCTTAATAAATCAGTTTTTATTCTAATTTCACAAACTGAGTTTGAACTGGTAAACTATTTATTGAATATCAATTGTAAAATAATTTCCTCTGCCTGCTGTCTTTATTCTGTTACAATTTGAATTTAAATTTAAACACTCTTGCAGATACAGCTAATTGATGCAAATTTCATACAAATAGATTGTACATTGACAATACTACTGCTGAACACAAGGGTCCGTTTTTTTCCATTCACGGTATAGCATCGCGATGCATTCCACCATAATCTACCTACTAGTGTTATTACAAACAAACACTGAACACCTATTGTACCCACACAGTCAATGTTAGACCAGAACACTGGAATGAAGACACCCAAAACTAACACTACGTGTACCACAAACTGAAGATCCCTCAACATTGGTCGAACCTTTGTATCACTCATTTATATAGATAAATTTCTGAAACAAAGGACAGTTTGCTAGCCAGAGTTCGTTTTGCAACTCAGTTCAGAATTGGTTCAGGATTAGCCTATGGTTTAAGGTTAGGTTAAAGCAATGTGCACGTTTAGGTTATTTTGGTCTCTGCTACATTAGCACGCTATTCAAGCGCTTGATCGACCGCTAGAATTGTCTACTATGCAGTATATCCACTATTATCCGCCTTGTCAACGTTCACCCGGTCGGCCTCATCATCGCTCCCTGTCTCCGACCCACTTTCCGACTCGTCGCCGAAGGTCTCAACAGCTGACACCGGCAGCTGGTTGAAGCGCGCGACAGCGAGACGTGCAAGCACCGAGGGGAAGGAGCCGTTGAGTGCGGCGGCATCCTCACCTGCTTCACACACAGCCAGCAAAAGCTGTGTATCACCGTGTCAAAACAATACCTGCATTGTGCCATGAAGCGACAACTGGCCGTTAATTTCACAACATATTTGATTTCAGGCCTACGCATAAATTCACTCGTTGAAGCATTTTATGGTTCGCATAAACAAATGAGCTATCTGTTGTCAACTTACTTATTGTACTCAGCGAAGACTGAAATCTTCAGTCAGAAGATTCAGTACACAGTAACCTGGCATCCCTTTTACTCTATGCAAAGTTTTCGTCCATGCAGTTCTACAATAGTGTAAATTGGCGCTAGATCAATGATGGCATTTTTTAACGTTGTGATCATTGAGTCGCAGAACTGGCAACTTGTACTGTACCTGCCCCGGCTTCATCCGCGTCAAGCTGTGCTGCAGACACGTCTGACTGCTGGAACAGATTCGCAGCAGAGTGCCCAGCGCTAGATTCGTCATACACGTATTTTCTCCGTCGCTCGTCGGAGGTTTCACGACCAATCCGTAACGGCCGACACAGATCATCGATCGTCGACGGGTTGTGAATGTCCCGAGTCATTATATTCGAGTCTTCAACAGCTTCCTGAGAGACATGACGATCCTTTCCAACGCGGTGATTACAGTCGTTGCTGTTTGCAGTGTCAGAGTTGAGAGTAATGAGGTCAGATAGGGACTGATTGGCAGTAGGGCTCTGCGCAGCAGTGTTAGAGGCCATGAGGTCGGATAGAGACTGATCGGTTGTGGCATAATGATTGGCATCGGAGCAATTAAGTGCAATGAGATCGCTGAGGGATTGGTTGGCAGTGGGAGCCATGTAGTCGTGCTGCGTGTGCGCAGACTGACGCATGATGGCGCGCTGTTCGCGCTGCGCTGTGTCACGCGCGCGCACGGCTATCACCGAGCGCAGCTCCGTCAGCACTCGCATCACTTCGCGCCGGTCCACTGCCTGAAGACACACAACACATTCATCCACTGTCTACAGACACATGACACATTATTTCACTGCCTACAGACACATAACATAATCATCTACTGTTTATAGACACGCAAACACATCCTTCCCTGCCTACAGCCACACAATACATCCCTTCACTTTCTATAGGCATAAAAAACCAAATTTAGTCCAATTGACGCTGGAAATGTACATCTTGAGCCAAAAATTCACAAAAAATTTAAATGTAAGCTCTCATTATAAAGACAGCTAGCTGCCTGATGCTGTTCCTTGCTACATCCACTATCACTTCATCTCAATTAGCCGATTAGAATCAGAAATATACACACGGTTTCATCAGAATTGCAGCGCTGAGAGGAGCTCGATTCACTCAGGTCTTCACTGGTCATCCCTTCAAAGACCTGAACAAAGCACATCACACCGTCGTTTACCCAGCGTGGTCTTCTTCAGCAAACAATGCCGCGCAGCGTGGTTCACTGCACCAAGTCATGCTGCAAGCCATGCTGTGCAGCATGGTCCATGCAGCAAGCCATGCAGCGCAGCAAGGTCCATGCTGCAAGCCATGCTGTGCAGCATGGTCCATCATACTGCACGCCATGCTGCACAGCATGGTCCATGCAGCATAAAGGATTGCTATATTTATACTAACTACCAGTAGGAAGAACAGCCCATGCTGCCTATGATTAACTGAAGTCAGCTAGTGGAAACACTCGATCCGGGTCAACGCATGGATGGCTCACATGATCTCAAGCTTAGCAATGGGACCTTGGGCAAGAATGGAGTAGCTTCGGTTAGACACATTAGGGTCTAACCTGATCCTCAACGACAGGGTTGCTCTGCGGAATGACGACAGTCGGCTTGAGTGAAGTCTCCGTAGACGGCGTAAGGGGGTCACAAGGCTCAACAACAGCAGGCTCGCCTGATAAATAGCATATTGCCAATTTAACATTAACACTAATATAACAATTATCAAATGTTAAATTCAAACACTTATGCAAGTGCAATTTCTTAAAACGACATTAAGTCGAATAACAAAATTAATATATTTACTATCTATTAAACTACAAAATAATTGTTTTTTTTCAAAAATAGAAAAAGAGTTGTACAAATTGATACAAAATACTCCAAAAATATAGACACTAAAAACAAAACTCACACTCAAAATTCTAACTTAGAACTCCTAACTGAAAAGAGTCCAAATATCCATATAGCCATTGGCCATCCATGTACATGTATTTCTAAAGATATAATATATCAGAAAAATCTCAATGTAATACATATCTAGTATTTCTCCATTTTTTAAAGAGTTTAGAAGGCTAGCATCAAGAATCTAACCAAACCTTTCAACTACACATGTACTTCTTTGTTGACTGAGGCACGGTATCAACATGCGTCTAAAGACAGAGCTGTTGACTGAGGCTCGGTGCCAATGTGCGTCTACCGACAGACATGTCGACTGAGGCTTAAGTGGTGCCAATGTACATCTACTGACAAATCTGTTGACAGAAGCTTAACATCAATGTGCGTCTACGGACAGACCCGTTGACAGGGGCTTAGCGCCAATATGCGTCTACGGCCAGACCTGTTGACTGGGGCTCGGCGCCAATGAGTTTCTGCAGGCGACAGACGGCCTCCTCACAGCAGTCTCTGCTTGCAAGGATCTCGCGCCCGACACCCTCGAGCACTGCGCTCAATTCCACCAGCAGCGCCGCACTCAATGATTCACAGCCATGCTCCACCACACCCTCCAACTGAGCGTCTGACGTCTGCACCCTGCGGCGATACATCCTAGTAGTCAACTTTCTACCGTTACTATCGGACCAATACCGTTTATTTAAAGTTTTAGAATAGGTTGAGGTCTGTCTGCAGACGCATATTGGTGTCTACGGACAGACCTCAAAATATTCTAAAGATTAGAGGGTCGGGAACTAAACGGTCCCGATGTCTCTAGTCATTGGCAACCGGATAAAACTGCAACATAGTCTGAAACTTTTATCAATTCTTAATATTTACAATTCTCTGAGATCCATCACAGAGTCCCGTTTGCTGTCTTGTCCAAAAGCCAGATACCGTAAGTCATCTAGCTCAATCCTACTTCAATCACTCAGCTTCAGTCATGCTCAATATTCTGGTTGGCATCAGGAAGGGCATCCGATCATAAAAATCTAGCTCCAGCAGTCCTTACAATGGCATGGACAATAAAAGAATAGACACCAAAGTAAGGCGGTAAGGAGATGCGCACTGTGCCATGGTCACCTACACACACACTCTGAAACAAACACCCACCGTGCCACCACAAACACCCACCACGCCACCCAGACACCCACCGTGCAATGGCAGCCTGCAGGTGCAGCAGGAGACTGTGCATGGCAGCGTACATGCCCCCTGCAGGGGACCGGGCACTGAGTGGTCGTCGCTGGGGCCCTCCCCCGCCCCCCAGCCTCGACACGAGCTCCCTGTGCAGGGCAAGGACTCGCTCGAGGGGCCTCACCCTCTCGCGCAAACCCGACACTAACTCAAGCAGAGTCGGCAGGTGGGTCGGAAAATCTGCATCGGCGACAAATACAATATTGATTATTCAGTCGATCCTCTGCAAGTCAGGGAACAAGGAATTAGCATGCAGCCCAGAGCTCCGCAGGCAAGTCGTAAAAGGTTGGGAAGCGATTCTGTACCAGTGTCGCTCTCTTGCACAGAACCGAACGGTAATATTAGACTTCGTTACTAACCACATTCCTTGAACTACAAATCCCCCTCGCCAAAATTATTCCCTTATTCACCCTTATCCCTTATTCAGTCCAGCGACAGAGATGCTGAACGTTCGTATACTATAGGCCCAAAGCAATATAATGTCAACGCTCAGAAAGGGATGATAAAAAAAAATTCTGCAAGGCTAGTAATTATTAGCATTGCCATTATTATCAACCGCAGGTAGTTTTAGGAAGAAGAAATATAGCGCAAATGTGAGTGGAGTGGCACGTACTGCAGAGTGGAGAAATAGGGAGGATATGAGCGAAGTGGCATATACTGTAGAGTGGAGAAATAGAGTGGATGTGAGTGAAGTGGCGCGTACTGTAGAGTGGCAGCTGCTGGCAGTGCTCGGCCTGTACAAGAGACAGGATGCAGACGACTCTGATCAACTCTGACAGCTGAGCGCCCATCAGCTCCTCGATGCCCTGAGCAGTGAGCAATAACATATCTCTTATACGCACCATTGTGGAATCATTTTGAGTTGGGTCAAATCTCAGTATTGTCTGCTACGAAAGTAGCGTTGTCAAACGCATTTGATGTAACTTTCTCTAACAGATAATCAGGCGAATAAGCCAACTCGAGACTATCTCCAGACAATAAGACGTTGTATGGAGTAGAAAGATGATGGATTGCCAGGAGCAGCATAAATAAATAAATAGGCTACCTTTTTTGTAAAGGACACACCTGTGATAAAAACAATTTTACTTGGACAATCCAGGACTCCGAATCAGAAGCATCGACAAAACTGGGGTGAAAACAAACAGCGTCAAAACGCCAAAATGTCATTGACATACGCCGATAAATAATCATTATCACTATCATGATAAGAAGCACTGACGCGGAGAGCAGCAAGGCTGTAATTGTCCGTCTCCAGCGCGAGCCCTTTCTCATCGTTCTCGTCGAGCGTGACGCACACACCAAACGTGTCGAGCGGCGCATGCGCCAGGCTGTCTGACACGTCGACACCCTCGAGACTGCTGCGCGCAGGGAATCTAGCGCCACCTCGTTAAGGATGCAACAATACAATGAGATTGCAGTTTTGCAACAAACAGTTCTATAAACAGCATACAAACTAACGCTGTGTAATATATCTCATACATAAAATATTGATTGCAATCGAATGGCTCACTAGACCAGTCTTTTACTGCGTGTCCCGGATGACTACAGGAAGCTTCCAATGCCTTCAAAATATCGTAGGACGAGCTTTACTCCGTCCATGTTTATGGGACATACACTAACGACAAGGAATTACACACACTAGGTAGTTAATTACATAACAGCGTGCACAGCTCAACGTCATCAAAACAATCGGAGCCCACAAGACGGCACGCGGCATGCGCTAAAGGATACCGCGCGAGCAGCGCTCTGGTGGCGGCCCTCGTCTGCAGCATGGTGCGTCGGGAGCAGTGAAACAGAGCGCGGCGCAGGTCGGGGCACTGACGCAGCACACCACTCGACTCCAGCCTCAGCGCCGATGCCGTCACTCTGATAACGAATGACAGTAGTGCGCTTAAAAGCTGTGACACGCGTAACGACATTGACAGTAGCCTACTTACTGGCTTTTCATCACGCTCAATTAAAATATACAGAGATATTTTTAGTAGGCGTACTGGCGTAGTATTCGTGCAATGCAACCTGAATGCCTAATGCAGAACGGATCAGCGCGTGACGCGCTAAGGTCGCAATTCTACTATAATCAATAACTTGCAATATCAAATAAAACCATGAAATAATCAAAAACTCATAAACGTTTTTCCATTCATTACTCACAGGATGACACACGTTGTGAACATAAAATTACTCATAGTGTGAAGTGAATCATAGTGTGAAGCAAATCATAGTGTGAAGTGTATCATAGTATGAAATGTATCATAGTGTGAAGTGTATCATAGTGTGAAGTGAATCATAGTGTGAAGTGACTCAGAGTGTAAAGTAAGTGTGAAGTAGCTCATAGAATCACTTGACTCACAGCATGGCGTGACTCACAGTATAAAGTGACCCACCGTGTGAAGCAAAACACTGTGTGAAGTGACTCACAGTGTAAGATGACTCGTAGCATAAAGTGATTTAACTCACAGCATGGCATGACTCACAATGTGAAGCCGCGGTGGATGAGCTCGGTCTCGCGGATAAGCTGCGTTGCCTTGCCAATCAATCGCTGCAGTCGCTCCACCTCCTCCAGCAGCGTCGTCACGGCAAACGCGCGCGCGTGCAGCCGGCTCACAAGCCGGCCGGCCAGCGCAAACTTAAACGCAGCGGGGGCGAGCGCGATGGTCGTTATGGCGACTGACAGGAAGTCCAGGAAATAGATGGCGAGAGAGGTCGTGAGGTCGGGGGACTTGGCGTAGAACATGCGAAAGAAGCCGTATGCGATGGTCACGGCAAGCACGCCAACCTGACTGCACACACACACACAAGCAGTGCTTGTCCTAGATGCCAAAAAATTGTGCACAAAGAACCTGCCAAAGGAAATTTTCTTTTCATTTTTCCCTTTTTTTTTTACACAATTTCAGCTAATATATACATGTAGAACAATCTTCTACAAATTTCCCACTCAGGTACACCGGAATATATAAATGTATTGCTCTGTTCATCAGCAGGAAACCAGCAATTAGTTGAACATTCAAAGACAATGAAAAATTCATGATTTCAAGGCTTTAGCCAAATGGGACAAAATTTCACCGGCAACCTACTAAATAATTTTGTGGCAATTATGGCTATCGGCAGATCAAACCATGCATACAAAGCATAATTGTTACTACACGCGGTCCTTAAACTCTCAAAACCAAGTGCGGACTGACGTGCACATCTCGCTCATGATGCCAGGCTCGCCCTCACGCCCTTCCTCGGTGTCCGCCCGTAGGCGCAGTGAGGAAGAGAACGCCTCCACATACACAGCGTCCTCCTCCAGCAGGCCTGCACCGTGCCGCACACACTCGTCTGTCAGCTGACCCGCACTGCTGCCACACTGCAGCACACCACACTGACACACTGCAGCACACAGCAATTACACACTGCAGCACACCACACCATACTGCAGCATACAGCTTTGATACACTTACTTTTTTTTTAGTTTAGGGACCATGTGTACCTCTTACGACTTGCCCAAGGAGCTCTGGTCTGCACCAATTCTTGGTTATATGGCCTGTAAGGGTTCTGATACACTGAAGCGCACCACACTGACACACAGCAGCACGCCACACATCCACACCACACCATGCTGTAGCACACCATACTATAACACTACACTGACACAGTAACACATTGACAGAATATTGACACACTTCACGCTGATACGATACATCACTCTGAAACACTTCACACTGACACCACACCGCATTTACTGGTACGCACTTTCTCATTCGCTCTCTACCTCCACACAGACCCTCCAAACTCAACTTACTTCCCACCCTACAAATACCACACAACTGGCTCCTTTGTCACATGCAGGCCCCACACATCACACACAACCAGGTCCTTGGACATAAGAAAATCTTGCGTTTTTAGTGCCTACCATATTCTTCATTTCAGCGAGCCACGTCTCATCCAATACGTAGTCAACGACCTTCGTACAAATTCGAGACCACAATGTCATGGACTGCTGAAAACAATGACAGCACAAAAATCACTTAAATCACAAATCAGTGTGAAAACACTTCATGCATAAGATAAATTGGCAACGCAGAATGCCCAAAACAAATTCAACTTAAAACTTATGACTTTTAGGTGCTCGGTCGCAGAAAGTGACTCTGAGATTAGCAAAGTGAATGCTAATGCTGCAACAGCAATCCATGAACAGTTGGCTACATGTAAGGTGAACATATGGTTCAGTGGTTAGTATACAGGACTACAGATCCAGAGGTTAAAGGGTAAAATCTCAATCATTTTTATTTAGCCCACCTTTGCGATCTCCTTGTGTCCCTAAACCAAACTGCAACTTAGTAGAAGAATGCAACTGCATTCATGGGAGGGCAGGGTAAACTTTAATGCTGCAGACTATAACAAAAAAGCCGTGCGTGTCTAAAAAACTCACTGTGTGCAAAAAGACTCGGTGGGTACAAAAAGGCTCGATGGGTACAAAAAGGCTCTATGGATACAAAAAAGGCTCATTGAGTACACACCCTGGTGGAGCTGGGGTCCTGATGGTCTGACCCACCGCTGGGTCCTGGGTCCCCCGTGCGCACTACTTTCTGCTCCGGTCGCACATCGTCGTCATCGAGACCAGCATCGCGCAAGTGACGGTGCAAGGCAGAGTTCTGCACCATGTGCATGACAAAGTCAATATGATCCCGTATTCAGATTCTAATTTATCCAATATCCATTACCGAAAACAAAAATTGTCCAGATTATTTGTTACCATAAAGCGCAATGTATCATTAAGTTGCAGGACTATTCTCCATAATATAAAAAAAAAAATTAATAGACAAATAGCATCAAAACATACCAATATAGATATGGTATGCCAAAATTGCTACCGTATTTAAGGGATTGAGTTATGTCTTCATTCTGTTTATTTAGTTTCATTAATTTAAGTCACCGCCATTTTGTGGCTTAACATCTGGATTTTTACTAATTTATACACAATTAACAGTTATTAAGAGGCTGAACGCACGTCAAGGTCGGGTTTAGGCTATAGTTTATCCTAATCTACTATTGAAAATAAATGAGATCAGAATGAAGGGACCAAACGTCTTCACTTAAATCGCTAATCGCTTATATTTTCAAGAGTTTAAACTTGAAAATTGGTGTCAAACTGAGAAACTACACAAACAAAATAGGGATCAGATATATGACATCAATTAGCTATCAAAATGAGTTTAATATTAATTATTTAAATACAAATTGCATAAATAATAGCCTAAAATTGTCTTAAAGGCCTACCTCAAAAACAACATCTTCATCCTCGTCGTCCATTATCAATTAGCATACAAAGAAAATATATCGACAATCTTGGATTCTACAAAACAGCACAAAATACCGATAAACAAATGCATTCAAGCCACTTCTTACTAACATGCGCATTTCGGTTTGGTGCAATGGTTTGGTGCTATTGCTAGCGTAAAGCAATAAGCCTAGGCCTATATATAAGCAATATAATGCAATAACACAATTAGCTTATAGCATTCCCCATTCATTTGATTAATATTCAGACCAACACAAATAACTGCTATAGTTAATCGAATCTTGACGCAGTTACCTAATCCGATGCTACCTAAAATCCGACATTTGGAACCGAAAGTTGGATTTTAAAATTTAGGATTAAATACAAACAAAATATTCATAAATAATTCCATATTCCATAAACAAACGTTACCACTCAACGTTTTATATAAAATAAAAATATACAAATTAATGAACTAAATGGCACGCTGCAAAAATCGAAATAAAGCAACAATTAGCAACCCAGCAAAATAGGTTACTGTTATTGGGCAACTAGCAAAAATTTACGATCAGAATATGTACAAAAACTAATTTCTATAGTCATCAAAACGAATATTAGGAATAAAATAACATTTCGAAAAAATATCAGACTTTTTGATTACAAAAAATTTGTGTCACCATTTGATAAATTTTGATTGCATATTCTGATTCCCCGTAGCCTACCCAATATAGTGTAATGCAATACCTTTCTATATAACAACCTATTTCTTACAACTTCAGTAGAAAATGGTTTCTATAAACCAGTCCAAGCTTCAGTCCAATGTGCTAAATTATTTTTGGCAGTCAAACAATGAATTATTGGCTAACAAATTCAGGTAGACTTAATTGTATAAACTGAATTCGGTAAACTGTGACCCGTTTTGTACTTGAATAAGCTAAGCAAATATTGTTGACCACAAAAAACCACATAGTAATTTAGCAACAACAGTTTCATTTTAAGGAGGGTTTGTCGTAAAAATATTTCTTGACCTACGCTTAGCTCAGCGGTTCTCAATACGCTGCCCGCGGGCCAAATTTGGCCCGCCGAGCTCGTGAGCTTTGCCCGCCAGTGCTTGATTAGGCGGGCAAAATTGGCCCGCGGGGATACTGAACTTTGTCACACAAGCTAC
>JAQIWG010003589.1:0-17575 GCA_034695025.1 Chamaedrilus cognettii | reverse complement strand
CCACCTCCACTAACGTAAAAATGTTACCCCTGAGCAAGCCGGGGAAAAAAGAATTGGCTTGCAGCCCAGAGCTCCCCGTGCGAGTCGTGAAAGGCGACAAAAAATGGGATCTAGCTGTCTGTGCGTGGCACTCGGCATAGACTGGACTGTAATAGTCTCTGTTACTATACACACGGTCCCTAGACTCTCAAAACCAAAACCAAAACTGACATAAGATTCAAACTGGTTTGTTCCTCAGGTGACCAAGTATAATCTACATTACGTCGTGTTCACCATCGTCGCCTTCAACTTCGTCGTTCCCACAGAGGCTCTCTTCGTCCTCTCGCGCTCAAACTTCGGTTTCTTCCCGCGCTCCCATCGCTTCCAGTTCTTCCACAGGTAGCCTTCGGAAATAACCAGTGAACCAATAATAAATAGATTGCCGGTAATCCGTTCTTAAATTACCAGTAAACTATGGTAATCTAAAGAAGAAAATTCCTGTCCGGTCATCATTCAAAACATTCAATTAAATTCTCAAATCGTACAAGGATTCTACATCGACGTAAGTTGCTTCAAAAACAATGATGTTTTCAACAAAACTTACCAGGTTACTGTCGTGAGATGCATTTCATGAGCATTTTGTGCAAAAATTTCTGGTTTTTTACTCACAAAAACCCGCAATAAATGACCAAATCGATCATTTTTTAGAAATTACCATAATTTATAATAAATCACTGTCAAATTACCACTTGTAAACGATGTCAATGACGTCATTGGTAAATTATGATAAACTAAGAACCACTTTGTACGCTATTCACAGGACGCTCCTCGCGATCGCCCTTAACGTTCCCTTCTTCGTCGTCCGCCTCACAGTCTGGCATCTTCACGACCACAACGTATCCGTATTCCTCATCAAGAACCTCATGGCCATCGGGCTGGCGGTCAGGGACATTCACGAGTTTGCCGTCGACGTATCAGAGGTCATCGCCGACAGTCTCGACGAGGGATTGGACGATGGGAAGGGAGAGGGCGTGGCGATGACGTCATTGGTTGTTGGCAGAGGGCAGGAAGAGGAGGAAGGGAGCGGAGCGATGACGTCAATGGGTGGTGGTGGAAAGCGGGATGATAAAGAAGGGGGCGAGGCTATGACGTCACGGGATGGGGCGGAGGAGGAATTGGTGGAGGAGAAGCGGCGGCGGTGGGGGGATGCAAAGTTGAAGGATGTGGATCTGGAAATACAGATAGATGGAAAAGGAAATTCTTGATAATGAATTAATGGATTAAACATGCTATGACCTTTGCAACTGACCTAGTGCCGGATGACGTCACGAGAAATCTGTAGTGAAGCCTGCAATCTGTAGGCCACGCCCTCAGTCATATTTCTTCACTCTTCAAGCATCTTACATTTGAAGTGGTAAATTCAATTTGAATTTAATTTCTTTTATTTTGTAAAAACCGTGTGCTGCGTCTGGTCGAAATGCTTGACTGGCAGATGCTAAGTAGCCAACCAGTGTATGAATAGCAAATTTAAATGTTATAGAGTATACGCAAGTGTGCAGTGACTTCATAAGGCACTCTCGCATCATTCCGTTATAATGATAGAAGTCATAGCTGATCTTATTTTATACTTGCTTATTTACTATATACATGGCTATATATGGCTATATATGGCTATATATGGCTATATATATATATATATATATATATTAGGCTATAAATTACATCATGCGGTGCTGGCGTCTGGCAAGTTCATGATCAATTTCTAACCCAGTGAAACAGTTTCTGCCATTGCAGGCTGTGTATTCCCTCCCGGTGCTTTGGATGATGGATGATATACAGCAAGCTGACAACTTGTTACTCATGATATCAGACTGTAATTCGTTATCATCTGGCTATCATTGCATGATGTAAGCTTAGATGCATTGCAAGTGGCCTTGGAAACAGTGGCGGTTTCAGCTGGGTGGAGCAGTTGCAACTTGAAGCAACCCATTCTTTATTTGAGCGTCGCCGCCCCATCTATATACTCATACATTTTAAAAGGACACATTTCACCCAATTCTTAAGATTTTAGTTTTCAATCCGCGTGTCAATATATATTATGATAAATTGGAGACTATTTGCACAAATGCAGGTTCGAGTCTAAGAGTGGATTCTATAGACGTTCCTTTACGACCGGCTAAGTAAAGTTCTTGCTAAGGAACGAAATTTAACGGCCCCCTTTCACTGCCATTCGCAATATATTTTTTAATTTAAAAAAAGAAAAAATATTCTCCGTCAGAAATAACGTTAATTTGAATGCACTGACAATATAAACTATTTTGCTTGAAATCTATGACGACACTTTAATGACGTTGTATATTATTTTAAATGGACTAAATAATAAGCTATTTTGATTGGCGGTTATGGGCTGCTGTTAAATTGTCTCCTAAGCTAAGGTATAGGTAAAGGTGGGAACACTATAGAATCCACTGTAATAGGCCTACTCTGTATGTGCAATAGGCTGCACACGTTTGATGACTTGTAGGTTATCCAGGTTACATGTACATATACAGTAGGTCTCTTTCACACCCCACTCTTCTGCTCTTGAGTTCTGTTTCATTTGTACCCCCCTGGAGGCCGGGGAACAAAGAATTGGCCTGCAGCCCAGAGCTCCCCGGGGCTGTCGTAAAAGGCGAGTAAAGACAAGGGGGAGCGGTTCTGTGCCGGTTCTCTTGCACAGAATCGGACTGTATATAGCCCTTGTGTGCTACACACGGTCCCTAAATTACAAAAAAACAAAACAAATTCCATTGGCAAGCCATTGCCACCACATTTTAAATTTGTTTAGTCCTACTACCCCACTTTACAGCCCAGTAGAACCGTCACCGTTTGTCAGTGATCTGTCAATTGTCAGATCACCGTTGTCTGTTTGCTGATGCAGTCGATTTGTAACGTTAGCTGACCCGATGATTGGCTATTATACTGTATCGGTAAATCCCAGCGGACTTCCTACATAAATAAAAGCCTGTTTTGTTGGACGTTTCTGTTAGAACTTTGGATCTGAATGTTGAATAATGCTGTAGTGTGTCTGCTGAATCTAGATGTATATTCTGCATTGTACACTGTATATACAGCAAGCCAATTATGGCAGCCATTGAGCCGCGAGATCTTGATTTTAATATTAAGAGAACATTATTAAAATGTTATCTCACTAGTCTAGATTTTAATACGTTATGTGATCGCTATTGATCGAATCTATTGTCAGATCTGATTACTCGTTTCTTAATAATTATGTGATTGTTGGTTGAATGAGTTGCTATGACTGATTATGTGATAGTTCATGTGTGATTGCTAATTGTGTGATCGTTGATTGATTGAGTTGTTATGATTGATTATGTGATCGCTAATAATACATGATTATTCATAATTGAAGCAGTGGTTTAAAACTGATTGTGCATTACAGCGCGGTGATTTGATTTCATCATTGGCGTCGATGTTTTGAAGATTTTTAGCACAAATCTGCATTGGATCAAGGCTATAGCCAAACCATTCATTCCCTCCATTAATGTCACTTTATAATTAGTGTAGTTCACAATTATTATTGAGCTTCCCTTACATCTAATACTACCCAAATGTTCACATTGCTGTGGGCGTACCTGTATGATGTTAATTCAACAGCTGTAGCTTACTGCTATGCAATCTGTTTTTTGCAAAACCAGTTGGCTTTTGCGTTGTTTACTTAGCAAATACAGTAGATGCATTTATACTGTGCAGTGCATTCTTGCTCTTGCAATATCATGGCTCTGCCAACTGGTGCAAATATTCGGTGTATTATGCTAAAGCATAGCTTCCGGGCAGGTTGTCTCTAAACTGTTCCCAGCGCCAACCGCCCCACCACCCTCCCGCTGTAAACTTATTGTTTGAGCAAAATATATCAATATCGCATAACCCATTCGTTGAAAAATCCGCTTCTCGACTACATCTAACTTTAGTTTGGTTTGTGAGTGCAAATCTGCGAAAGTTCTACGATCAATTGACTTTTATAGCCTTATACTCTTGCTGCGAGCAATTTTGTTACAAGATTTCATTCGGCCATGGCAGCCCATCCAGTTTTATGAACTCGTAATGTATCTCATAACTTGTTATTTAAGTTTTCAAGCCAATTAGGCAGCTAGTTTTAGCTCCAGTTTGAAGAACAAATTGTAACAAAATTTATGATCTTCATTACTAACTTTATTAGCCCTACAGAATGTAGTGTACAGTGTACAGTGTACACTGTACACTGTACACTGTACAGTAGGCATGTCTTTCGTGATTATCAACACGCTCGCCATGTCAGCCTACCTATATGTAGTTCTATACACGATATTGTGTCTGTTAACTTATAAGCTTACATGTACTTGAGTATTCAAGCCAACTAGGCCTGCGCCAGTTTGCGTGCGAAAAATCTGCAATCTATAGCCTTTTATAGCTGCAAGTCTACTGATAAGTTTATCTTTCGCAGACACAATCATAAATTTTATAAAATATTTTTCGGCCACATCAGCCAATCCGCAGTTCCATCCGATAATTTGTTACATGGTTTTCAAGCCATTTACCCCCTTTTGAGTGCGGATTGTATCAATTCTACACTCCAATAACTTTTATAGCCCCAGGCTTACGTGTACTGAGAAGTTATTTCGCTGATATCACAATTTTTACAATGCTTTCTGGCCGTGTCAGTCGCTATTACAACGCTTTTTGGCGTTCAGTTTATAGATTGTTGGCGATAGGAATTCGAAGCACAAATTTTGAAGGGCTGGAGCATAAGCAATAGGCTAGTCATTCAGAAGCAACCACGATTTCTGAGGGATAACCACAAATTTTAACCAAAAAGCTCTTGAACTTTTTGACAGTAATTTTGCTTTAAAATAGACAGGGATTCTTTAGAAAGAAGATGCCTCCTATTTCAATAAATAGTCCTTAAGGCATTGTGAAATTTGTAGAGGAAAAAATTGGTCTTAGCTCCGTTTGCTTCCCTCTTAATGTTAGTTGAGGACATATTTCTGCCTCTGCTCCCTCCTTATTCGTCTGATCAATTTTGTATATTGCAAAGTAGAATAATTACTGAATTATACATGCTGAAACGCTGCGTAGGCCTACGTGTAGACCATTATGATCTGTGATTTTTTTTAAATCGAATTCAATCACTTTGTTGGAACCCATGGGCTCTCGGCTATGTCAGTAAGGCTATGGCCTCGCACGCCGCGACTGTTGAAAAGAAAACATCGCGATGCTCAAATATTAGCATTGTTTGGTCAACATCCATGATCGGCGAGCAAACAGAACATTATTGGCAGCATGCACGAGAGGCGTGCAGCCAAGAATCTCCCAAGGCTGAGTAATAGAACGTTTTGTAAACTTGCATAACTGCACCAACTAACTTATGACAAATGACGAATGTTAGCGTAGCTCATGCAACTAGTGGAGCTGAAAGTCTATCGTTGCAGTTGAAAAGCCACGAACCACTACTACATAGGGCGATAATGCAAGTTTTTTAACTTTAGATTACACAACTCCTTAAAAAAGGTTTTTCAGCATTTTAACTACACAATTTCTGTTAGCTCTAATGTTAGCTGTACATCATATAACTTATTTATTTTTAATTTCGTTTTTCACATTTTAAAACGGCGTGAATTGAAGCGTTGTTTAAGCATTAAATTACCGCACGCTTATATTAGAAACTATGGGCAAAATAAAATGAGAAAACATGGCTGAAACTAATTTGCATATCAAAAACTTGATTAATTGAACACCGATTCAACTAATGTGTAAATGTGACTCTAGCAGGATATAAAACATCGAGTGTTATCTGAACGAACAAGAAATACGCACACACTGGTAAAAATAGTTGAAATTATAGTTATAGTTATCTGACAGGAAAAACGCATGTACACAGGATCGACGCACAAAAATTTAAAATATTTTATTATCAGAGAAAATATAACACCAGGAGAATAAAACTTTCAGCCAATTCTACATCTCGAAAATGCACCGTTAATCAAAAATATAAAGAAATAGGCCTACGATAAAATAGGCCCGCGATTAAAATGAATAAATTCAAATAATTACACTCCCTGATTTAAGCGCCATCAAATAATTGTCCAGTAGGCTACAATATATTCATCAAGAACCAACATCAAATATTGTAATTTGTATCATGCAACATCCAGGACAAAGTAATTTGCCCACTAAGAAAAAAAGAAGTCTTGAAGCATCTAGATTTACACGTGTCTGCATTTTGAATAACTGCCCTGTGACAAAATCCGACTCATGGTAAATCGAGAATGGCTGCAAAGCTCAGAAACTTAATTCCTATGTACACCCAGCCACCCAGCGTTAGGCATCGCTATAAAATTCTGTCAATGTTAGAAGCTCCTACAAAATCTACTCTTAAGTTACAATCTATATTAGCATCTATATGTCATGCGTTAGATTACTGTAAAAATAGATACCGTCAATTTATAACCATAGTCAAACAATACGGATCAACATTATAGTACAAGTATCTGCGTCGGCCAATAAATGCAACATTATAGTAACAGTATTTGCATCAGTTAATAAATGCTGAATCTTCAAAGCACATATATATATATAGATATCACATCAGTGACATCATCATCCGAATGCATTAAATTGTTCAAAGAGTAGCGGAATCGTGGTAATCTATCTATTAAACGTCTATTTCTATGTTCACTCTGGATTTGTTTGCTACATGTGCTGTCATTTGCTTCACGCAATAGCGTATATAAAATATCCACACAGTAAATCAGCCAAAAACCAACACTTAGAGCTCACGGACACTAACATTATGCTAATTTTGGAGCATCCCCCCGCATATGAAAGTTAGAACTCATTTGAAAGTTAATTTGAATAGATTATCAATCATATATAACTAAGATTTAACTATTCTCACCCTAAACCTAACCCATAGACTACCTAACCCTAACGAAATCCTAACCTAAAGCAAAGTAAAACAGAACCTAAGTATAAACTAAGAATGGTATTCAAATTGGGGTGTAGGCGCGAAAAATTAGCATAAGTTACGATTTTTTAGCCGCTTCTAAACGCAACACACGAACTAAGCACTAACATTCAAAAGTGAATTTTCGATTTGAAATCAATCATCGAGCGAGGGGTAGAGCCGCTGGGGGGTCTTGGTGGGGCTGGCGCTCCCCTGTGGATAATGGCGGTGCTGTGCAGCAGGGGCGCGTTGTTGCGAGGGGGTGGAGGAGGGTCGCAGCGCGTCTGAGTGCCAGGCGCGGAGGTTGGCGAGAGCGTCGTTGAGACGAGAGCACCAGAGCTGTCGCTCCTCCTTTGTGTCCGCGCTGAACCAATGTCTGCGCAAACGGTTTACACATCTACACCGGATGATTCAGGAAAATGGAAACCAGTAGAATGATCATTTTAACTCAACCAATTGCAAAATCGATTACATCAAACTTTTAACGTCGTAGGTATTGTACGCTGCTATATCTTGATTTCCTTACAATTCACTTTAAATCATAACAGCGCATCGTTAATGAGAGGAAGAGCTGGCTCAGCGCGTCATTGACGCATCAGTCAAACAATGGCGCGGCCGTCTTCGTGCATGTGTGGCAGCTGATGGTGGACAGTTTGAACACAAACTATGAATTCAGTATAATCAAAAATCCCTCCGGTATTATTATTTCACGTTTCATGTCAATCGATAGGCAATTGGTTGTGTTATAACATCATTCTACTGGTCTCAGTTTTCCTGAATCACCGTGTATAGTCGATGCATAACAGCTAGAAGAAATTAGATAATCAATTTGATGATACACACCAGGAAGCAGAAATTAGATAATTATGGATTCAGGTAATTATCGATTACCGATACATAATAATTTGATGGATACATACAGTACTAATTAGTAGAAATTCTATAATCCATTCTATGAATATATAATAGTGAGAAGAAATTGGATAATCATGTACATGGGACACATAGTAGTTAGTAAAAATTTGATGATCAATTTCATGGATATACAATAGTTAGTAGAAATTTGATAATCCGTTTTATGGACACCTCATGAAGCAACGAAGATTTTAAAATCATACAGATTAAAATCGTCATTGAATTGAAATAATAATCTTATTGCTGACACTGAAAATAACAAAAAGCGCATACTTGGTGGTGGAGACCGTGTCGTGGAGCCTTGTGACGAGTGTTTCGCGCTCCCCGCGCGCTTGCTTGCGAATGGTGCAAAGCTCGAAGGAGTTGGGTCGCGCGCAGACGTCGCGCGAGATGAGCCCGACCTCGTCCGTCACACACACGCGCAGGTCCACCACACCCATCGGGTCCTGCAGACGCAGCGACACAACATACATATTATTTACTTACTTTTTTTCCTTTTTATATATAGTTTATAAAATAATAATACAATAAAGCGCCACGGCGAGGCGCTGTGGTGTAGTGATTAAGACGTCGGACTAAGAGTCGAGAGGACCTGAGTTCAACTCCCCGCGCCGCCAACTACGAAACCATGCGTTACAGGCCCTTCAGCAAGGCTGCTGAACACACAATTAGTGTGGCTAGCTGCTAACCCCGTGCCAAATAATTATTTATTTGATTGGCGTCAGGAAGGGCATGCTAAACGCTACGATGTAGGCTTACTAGTAAACATTGCAGAGACTGACCTTATCACGTTCCTCGTCAGGGTACTTCCAGTAGCAGAGCGTGCTGTCCTTGAGCACACACCAACGACGATGCCACGCGCCAAACCCACTCACGTCCTCAAACATCGTCTATAACATACATGTAAGTGCGTCACATAATATACACGTTGCATAACACACACGCATTACATAATACCGTTTTGCTTTTGTATTTTAGAGACCGTGTGTAGCGCACAAGGGCTACAGTCTGGTTCTGTGCAAGGAAGCCCGCACAGAACCGCTCCCCCTTCTTTAGTCGCCATTTACGACTCGCTCGGGGAGCTCTGGCCTGCAAACTAATTCTTAGTTCCTCAGCCTGCAGGGGGCTCAGCATAATCAAATCGCATCTTCAAACATCCTCAACATACCGCACGCACCACATACAATACATACAAGTTTTTGAAACGATTCGGCATTTGGTTGAAGAATATTCATTTGGCGCAATAACATTTTGCAATTAGAATTTGGTTGATGCAAGCAATGGACTTTCATATACAAATTCACATTTTTAAGACTAAATCTGAAAATCTATCTGATCCTCATAAACCAAGTTATGCGCATATAAAAACCATGTAAGAGCATGCAATGAAAAATAGCGCGCTCATACGTTTGTATTTATTATATCAGCTGTACTGACCAGAAACCCTCTTTCCTCGACACTCGATTCCATCAGACACTTCATCCTGAGGTGGATCGAGCCTTGAAGCGGACACGAGAAAGGAACCTACAGCAAAGAAAGCACTGCCACAATGAAATTAAATGATAGTTTTATCAATCACAGCTTCAGCCTGGACTAATTCTGACACTGAAATATTTTATAAGGCAAAAAAGCAAAAAATAGCCTAATTTTTTCAATATTATTTAAAGGACAACCAGTTTAGTTAAAAGTCCAAGGGATAAATTTTCATCTAACATGACAGAGCGTTAAAGAAAAACGAACTTACAGCTGAGACTTGAATCCAACGCCAAAAAACGGATTACTATGTAGACTGACAACAACTTGTATGCAATGTTCAAAATAACTAAGTCATTTTATCATGAAATAAACTTTAACCTGATAAGAAAATGCCTTTAGTTCAAACATCAAAGAATTCTATTCAATATTTGTCGTATATAATAAACTGAATTATTATATCCATGTATCTTCAATTAACTGTCAAGTGACGAACCCTTTCCAGCGAGAGGTGAGTCTTGGCCAAATGTGACATGTTCAGTTGGAGGGACCCCACGTAGACAAAGTTGGTCGAGCGTACGGCATTTGGCCCCCCGGGGCTCTCAAAGCGCCGCGCAGACTTGGGGGTGAGGAGTTTGCGTGACGGGGTCAGCCCCGATTTCTTCTTCTTGCTCGGCGTGTTGATGTCATCCGGACGTGAAACGGACTGACAGAAAATTCATATTAGATGACGTCATTCGAACGTGATATGGACTAACGATAGAAAATTTGAATTAGCCAGGACATTTCAAATATAGAACTTATAAAAGACACAAAATGAAAATTGGCAGTAGTTATCTGGAGGGTAGAGATATTAATGATGAGACAGGAAGATGAAACACAGAAGATGAAACCCTGCAAATAATCATTCATTAGGATGGAGTGAAGTAGTGAAGTTGAAGCAAAGATTACAAGTAGAATCATGAATGAGTTTTAGCAAAGTGATTATTAACGATCGCGGATGCCACCGGACAACGAAACAAACATTAAATTTGATATCAAGACGCCCACCATGGCGTAGAGTTCGATGTCGACGACGAATCCGTGCGTGATGCCGTCCAGGTTGATGAGGTTGGGGAAGTCGAGACGACCCCCGGACCTCTGGGTCGCGGGGTCATGAGTGGAGACCATCTGGGTGAAGACGAGGTGACATCCGTGACGAACCATCGCGATGAAGTAGTGAACCGATGTGTCTGCATGCACACAGCACGCGTATGCTCACAGCGCTTGTACGCTCACAGCACTTGTACGCTCACAGCACTTATACGCTCACAGCACTTGTATGTAGACAAGTGCTGTGTGCGTTATTATATTATATTATATCATATTATTATATGATCATATTATAAAAACATGCGCTAAGCATAAGAACACACAAAAAGCAAAAAGAACACACAGTATAAAGAAGAAATAAAGAAAAATTTTATTCCCAATAAGCTACGCAAAATATATATCACACAAATCTCTAGCAAATTTAGGCTAGTAAAAACCAGGGCCCACCCTGAGGGGTGCCGAGTTTGGCGACAAAGTCCGCCTTGAGGGGCACGCGGATGTCGGAGATGGTGACGCGACCCCTGGGCCCCGCCCCCGAGGGGTGGGCGGAGCCACGCTCACGCAGACGCTGCATCTCAATGACGCACGCCTCGCGCTTCTTGCCTGCAACACAATCTGGGTTTGAACTGGGTATTTATGATCCATGCAATCTGGGTTTAAACTGGGTATTTATGATCCACGCAATCTGGGCTTAAACTGGGTATTTATGATCAATGCAATCTAGGCTTACACTAGGTATTTATTTATGATGGCCATTACCACTTCTGCCAATTAGTAGCTAATGATAAAAGTATTGCATTTTTATTTTCCAAGACCACAATTCTTCGTTTTCACTTCAATCGCTGAATGCAAACAACACGGACTGGTTAACACAATAGATTTCTATTGCCAACGTTATAAAAAACATGCATTTGCGATTTAATTTGATCAAATAATGTTACTAGATGTTACATAATTCTATTTAAATACTGTTCACTGAAGAAACATGCTGAAAAAAGAAACATCAAACAATGAATATTACCGCAAAAATACCATGCACAATAAAAACAAGGACACTAACTTCCTTAGACACAAAAAGAAGCACAAAAGCAGGACACAGACAGACAATAATATCCAGAAGAGAAGTCAAACTGTTAATCAGGCATTGAGGCGCAAAGACAAAGAGCAGCTTCGACTGTGAATGACAATTATTTACACAAAGATGTCATTTACAACTTAATGAAACCGAGCGAGACACCGAAGCACACAAAGCCAGGCAAGAGACACATACACATACATCGACGATGGTACAATGTAGCACACAAATCCAGACAAACATAAACACACACACAGCCAATGACACACTGAAGCACACAAAGAAAGGCAAAGAGACAGACACGCACACAGACAACGACACAATGTAGCAAACAAATCCAGAAAGAGACAAATAGACACACAGACAGTTAGGCAAACAGTCGCACGTACAAGCGATGAGAAGGAGCCTGTGACACTCGACTGCCTCCGGTGACCCCTCAAAGGCGGAACCCCCTGCACAGCACTCGTTGAGCGCCTTGCTCGTCTGCTGGACGACCGTCAGCTCCAGCATCATCTGGTCCTGCAGCTCCTGATACAACACAAAGCACATGCAAAAATGTATCTATGACATTTCACGTCGATCCTGTCGATAACACCCTAAAATGGCAAAATTTTACAGGCTGCCTGTGACCGATACCTGTGCTCAAGAAGTGTTAGATTTAAAATTTAACTCCTCGACGCCAGCAATAAAACGCGAATCCATTCCCATATTTGGGCATTAACTATAGAATCGCCTATTTTACTTCAGGCACCGTCCAATAGAAACACAGTTTATATTCGTAAGATACATATCGATAGTCATATATTTAAAGCAACAAGTTCGCTATACAGCATTCTTACAGGATAGTTGCGCTCTGTCGATGCTGAGAGATAAAACAAACCTGGAGTCTCTGCTTGACGGGCTTTTCCGGAATAAACGGAAGGGCATCCTCGGCCCCTCCTGCTCCCCGGTTCCCACGTGGTGCTATTGAAATGGTGGCACCCTTCCTTGATCTGGAAATGATCATTACATAACATTCTAAGGTCTGATACCAGGGACGTACCTTGACTGTTACCTAAGGTACCTTATTCAGCGACGAAGGGATTTTAATGACCAAATTGCATTGAAAAATACACTACAGTTTATCAAATATTTAACACAAAAACGATTAGTTTACACACTAATTTTGTTAATTTAAACTTAAAATAAGCGATTATAATTGATGATGTCCTGTCATAAATTTCTTACAAAAATTCCTTTGACATGGTGCTCCATATAAAACGTCATAACAAGAACAACAATAGCAGTTGCCTACGGTGAAGGAGCGTAATTCTCCGCGGCGTACAGAGCGCGCTCCCCTGCCTCTCTCTCCGCGCGTCTGTCCGTCGGTCTGCTGACGGCGTACGGCGCACCGGCGGTCGTGTTGCGTTGTGCACCAGTGCTCGCCAGGGGGCGACCGGAGCACGGACCAGTCGTAGCGGTCTTCGGTCTCTGAACAGGGAAAGTCAGCGATAAGTACTGATATTGCAGCAAAAGGATTCCCTGCTGCAACGCAGCAAAATAATTAACTCCCTCCCTGAGGAATATGGCATCTTCACCCCTTTTCTCACTTTTCTGTGCCAGGCTGCAACTTCCCTGCAGCGAGCAGTCTGCAAGGAACAGCCATTGCGACAAGATCGCCGGATTTGCCAAGGGATGCAGATTAGACAAGGGACTCATTTTATTTAAGTTAAAGTTGAATTACAGCAGGGCAGATTAATCCAGATTGTCAGCTTAGCAGGCAGTAGTACAGCGTCTTCGTACTTCTTCTATTCCCCATAGAAGCAGGACTATATTTTATTATTTCAGAGGGGGCCGCCAACTTCAACTTCTCTACTGCACTCCACCCTAATGGATGATTATTTGCAGGGCTGACGAAATTAAGCGCCTTTGCAAAGGGTGGGTGCTCGCAGTGACTCAAAGTCTTTTGCCGCCGAGGTGTTCTGCCGGGTTTGAACCGACCCTCTGCCACACTCGTAATCCGAAGTCCGCGACTTAGACAACTCGGCCACAATGCTTCGCCTAACAAAGGGGATTACCTGCTGGGAGAGTCGGTACTCTTGGATGGTCATGTAACCGTCGGCCGCCTTCACTGAATTCTTGTGCGAAGACTTCTTGCGCATGACAACCTAGCCATAGAAAACTTGCCCTGTTAGGAAGAAGGACTAGAACAAGGATTAGAAGCGTAATCTCTTTAAAAACATTTCTTCACATTCATTCTGCTCCAACTTGATATAGTGCGCCCACTGAATACAGCAAACATTGAGCTGTCAATTTATATATTCTCATCAAATCATTTAATAATAATAAGGACAATACTACAATAACTGACTAAATTGTACGCAACTTTTGCCCCGAATAAATATAATTAATGCCGCATGCTGTTATGATGAATGCAAGTTGAAATGATAAAAATGTTTGTCGTATTTGCATTCCAGTCACATAACAATGCTATTATCAATGTCAGTCACATAACAATGTTATTATCAATGTCAGTCAAAAGCAACACAGCCAACCAGCTTCAGCGGGGAACAAAACTTTTGATCACTTTTTAAAAACAAAAGATCATATGATCGATTGAAATAACAATTCAAGAGCTGAAATGCATCCGTAAACACCCGTAAATTTAATGAACAATTGCAAAAACAATTTCAAATTCTGCTACACACAAGTTTTTAGACATAACACAGAAAAAAACAAAAAACTAAATGATAAATCCTCACCTTGTTAGAAGCTGGGTTGAGCGCAGCACTTTCCCCTCTACCATTTTGCCCTTCTACGGTGACCTTTCCAGCCGTTTCCTCAACCTTTCCCTTCCCCCTGACACCCTCCCCCACAAGCTCCTCCTCCTGCAGCGCCTCGTCCAATAGATCGTCGATCGCGGCGATGGCTCCGCCCATATCCGACCCATCCTCCGAGGATCTGCCGCGTGATCGATCGTCATCGTCTGAATCTGGGTCGGAGCAACTGGCGTCATCGTCGGCGTCGTCCATGCTGTCCGGGGTCGTGACCTCTGCGCCCCCCGACTCCTCGCTGGAGCACACCGGGGTCATATTCACGTCAAAATTCACCAACTTAGAAAATATTTCAGCAACCCTATCGATCACACCCTGATATGAGGAGTTCAATTTACCACGATAGAATTCATCGTGGTAGAATATATCATAGTAAATTCATCACAGTCAATATACTATGCCATTATCGTTTCGATACCACACTAATCTCACAAGTTGCCATGGTCAATTGTACCGTTGTCAATTTACCATAGCAAATTTACCAAGGTACCTTGGTCAATTTACTATGATTGGTCAATTTACTATGGTTTATTCTACATCTTGGATGTTTTTCTAAAATTGAGGCCATATTGATAACGCTCAATTTTCTTCTGTTCTCTTGTCAACATGAGCTGAAATTTGGCACAGTTCTAGACCCACGTGTTACAAAATGAATTTTAAAGTCATCATCATCAGCATGAGTTAAAATTTTTTTAATTCTATCTCTAGGATTCTAAAATCATTTTTCTTTTTCTCTAGTGCACTACCAAATGGCAGGTCCCTGGCATCCAACCACTTCACACCGGGCGGCCCTCCGCCATTCTCTTTCTGTTTCCATATGATTTTCTTTTTAGTCTTCTGGAATTCTCATCATAAGTGTATCAGATCTAATTAGAATCTAAAAATATCAAATTTTTGAATTGAGTGATCTGACATGAATGGTTTCAGCAGCTACTGTAGCAGCTAATGACAGCAGCCATCAATGCAATTATCTATTTTTTCTGACGTTCAGAATTATCCAGATTTCTAGATAACAATCCCAAAAATATTTTACATCGTTGACTCATCGCCAATAGGCCAACCTAGCCCAGTCTAATGGTCTTCCAAAGCAACAGTCACAAAATAGAAATCGCTGCAAGGCAGCGACTTTTGATCAAAAATATCTGTCAACTTTTTTTCCGCCAACGATTTTTTTAAGATGATGCATGCATTGAAACTGCGTCATAATTACCTTGGCAGATCTCGATGCCATGAGAATTCCCTTGCAACTTTCCATCTGACGTCATCGCTAGCCAATCCGGTGGTTCTAGTAGTCGGACTGGTGTGATATATAAAACACAGCCAAGGGCTGCGATTGGAAAATCGTGACCTAATAATTCCTATAATCTAAAAATAAATCTAAGAGTTTAGATCCAATTTGAAAATTGCCACGGAATAAATTGCACTTTTAAGTTGTATGAAATGAAGCATGGCACAAAAAGTAATCTTTCATAAAATCTATGGCTAAAAATATCCTAAAGCAGCAAAAATAACCGAAAAAAAGGAACAGTACCGCGATTCAAATTTTTTTCGTCTAATCTGTCAATGTCCATGTTTTCACACAGATTTGCGCCTTTGTGAGGACTGCTGGAGCTGAGTTTTTATGGCCGGAAGCCCTTTCTGACGCCATCCAAATAAATTAGTATGTGGCACGGGGTTACCAGCTAGCGAAACTTGTGTTTTTAACAGCCTTGCTGAAGGGCCTGTAACGCCATGGTTTCATAGTTGTCCGCGCCGCCACTTGATCTCTGGTGACTGGGACTCGCATCCGACGACTTAACCCCTACAGTGTACTACACCACAGCGTCTCGCTTTTTCAAACCGTGAACACAATTTCAAATTTAAGCATGATTCATAATTTGTGCATCATCGCCAAACGTCACAAACTATAAAAGTAGACCATGATAAGAAACAAACCACGTTTTCCTATTCCGTTTTTTTGATTCCTCACCTGACAGGACTCTCTGATGACTCCTCCGTCCTCGACTCGCTCTGGTCCGAGATCATCCTCTGCTCCACCGAGCGTGAGAATGTAACCGTCGGCCTCCGGACGACAGAAGCCGCCCTTCCTTCCCTCCCCTCCTCGTCAAAAGAATCGTCGAACGAATCGTCGTAGCTCATCTGACGCCCGCGCTCATTACGACTCACTTCCACGTTCTCGTGAACCCCAGCCGGAGTAGCGACATTTCCCCCGAGCTGCTTCTTGATCAGGCTGTAGATGCTGCTGCCTCCAGGGGTGTTTCCACTTCCGTTTGGGGCCTGTCGCCCCGCGCTAGCGGGCGCTGCGCCGACTCCTTTTGATCCGCTGGAATTTTCCGATGGTTTTTCCACAAGCCCGATGACTTTGTGACGGGTTACCGTGACGACGTCTTGATCGTCAAATGTCGTCGTAGTTATACGTTTTTCCTCCATGGTTATCTGCGGAGAGGAAGAGGTGACAACTAGGCGTGGGGGTTTAGTCAGAGGAGGGGCTGAGAGATTGCCGGCAGGGGGCGCTCCGGTGAGCTCCAGCGCGGCGGTCTTGTCGGTGCTGTTGACGTCAAAGCCCATCATTCGCAGCTTGCTCTCAAAGTCTAAACAAAAAAATGAAGATACTAAACGCACATTTGTGAAATTTAAAAAATTTAAATTTGTATCGATTGAAAGCTTGAAAAGATCTGTAGAGACATGGTGGCTATAACGCCAAGCTGCACGTTGCGAATTAAATGGGCAAGAGTAACCCGCCCCTCATAAATGCCGATTGGTATACAGCGTCCGAGAGATGACCAGAGGCCAGGATATGGTGCTCAATAAATAATCTAACAGAAAGTCAAATGTTCTATTTCTGGTCCGGCGTATTTAAAGGAGAAATAACCAAAATAATTAGCGATAAATGCATGACTGTATGAATGCTTTGTTCATACATGTTCTGTTTGTATATTTGTTCATATATGCTCATATATGTCTTGTTTTTATCTATGTTCACATATTCATAGATGCAAAAAAACACCAAGAATAAAAAGTACATTCAAACGCTGCAAATCAAGTAAGCGATGTTAAAGCTGTTGATAAGAAGCAAAACTTCAGTTTAAACGCCTTACACGTTGAATAATTCTGTCTGAAATTTTATGCTTGAATAATTTTTTATAATAATTACTACTATATCTAAAACTATTACCATATCTAAAACATAAATAATTATTTATACACAATAAATAGGCTGATATCCTTCCCGACCGGCTCTAGCGC
>JAQIWG010003588.1:0-17577 GCA_034695025.1 Chamaedrilus cognettii | reverse complement strand
ACTCACTCACTCACTCACTCACTCACTCACTCACTCTACAAGGTTTAGGGATCTAGGCCTATTTGCAACTTACTAGTGTCTTTCAACGACCTTTGTTTAGGCCTATCTGTAATAAAATGGCTTGTGGGTAGGTCTATTGGAATCATACAGTAAACGTCACAAAGTTCGACAGCAGCCTAGGCCTGCAATGTATTATCTTTGATAAGTTCACCATACGCCTTGGCCTATGCTAAGCCATTTCCATGTAGCTTATAGTAAATAGGTGGGGCCAAGCCAGTGAATTCAGCCGAGGATAAAACTTATTTTGCACATCCTTCCAAGTCAGCAAGCATGACGAGGCGAAATTCGTCCGAGTCGATGGTAAGTCAGTGTCAACGAATGGGTGCAGTGGTGGGTTGTGCTCGTAATTTGCAATACAAAAATGTCATTGCAACCGTTACCAGTGCAAAAGATTGTCCCGGGCATGACATTAAACTGTGCACTCAGCCCTGCCTCTGCAAAGAGTTGTGGTCGAGTGATTCAAGTCGTTGATCGCGGATTACCTTACTCGTAGTAAGGCAGTTGTCCATTAGAATCCTGTTAGCGGCAAAGACTTCGTGTACCCTTTGGCAGGGTGATCTAAATTCGTCAGTCACAAGTGTTCCTACGATGCCTACCAGTCTACGGTGGAACCACCACCATCGACCACCAGCTGGTGCAATGGGGCATCACTTTCCCCGCAAGGGGCTTCCCCGCAAGGGGTTGTAACAACAACAACCAGTCAAATGAGTAAGTTGTCTAATCACTAAAGATCCCAACAAACGAGATTAATAGGTACCCCACAGATCCTGTAGGCTTAAGCTATAGCGCTCATGTACAGTTAATCGTAAATAATAAGAGGCAACTATATAAACATACTCTCCAAGGCTCTTTTCAACTTTCTCTCGCGGCAGGGACTACTTGTCGTCAATAATGACAAGCAATAATTTATTGTCTGTTTCCTAACCCGCGCTCTTAGTCCCATACAAGCACAGGCTTAACGGTTTTCTTCCTATTGGTTGTAGAATTTCCTACAAGCTGCTCTGGTGGGGGCGCGGGAAGGGAGCCAAGTTGTCTTCAATACAACGCAAAGAGGAGGGCAAGCGGTCTTCAATACAACGCAAAGAGGAGGGAAAGCGGTCTTCAATACAACACAAAGAGGGGGGCAAGCGGTTTTCAGTGCGACGCAAAAGGGGGGACAGGCGATGTTCAACGCGGCGCAGAAAGGGGGGCAGGCTGTGTTGAATACTGCAATGGAGGGGGGTCAGGCGATGTTTTCTTTGATGTCATCGGCAACGGTTAAAGTTTCGAGTGCAACCGTGGGCAACATCTGTGAGGCATTTCCTTCCTAATTTGAAGTAGCCTACTGCTTTACTTAAACTTCACTACTGCACTTGACGCTAATGGATGATTACTTGCAGTGCGCACGGTCACACCAATTAACCAACGACTCGGCGAGTTGTGGCTAAACTAGAAAGTAATAATGATTGTCTACTTCAACCGCTACTCTATTCTCATTGCGTTGTTTTTCTTTTCTTCAGCGTATCTATTTGGAATCAAGAAAAAGTCCAAGCGCAGCCTCATCTCAGAAGAAGACAAGGTAGGCCCTCAATCCCCTCATCATAACTTAATTAAGCAGGCGCTTTATAAAAAGCCAGTTTGTCAAGTAAACATTAAATTAGGCCCCTGGCCTTAGCAACTTCGTACCCCAGCAAGTCAGGGGGCAGTATGGGCTGCCGTTAAATTCTCTTTCCTGTCCAAGGTAGAGAGCTTAGCACGCTTTTTCGGAAGTACGTTTATATTTTACGGCAAGTTATTCAAATGAAGTAACATTGTTTTTACAATATGTAACTGTGATTTATAGACTACATTAGACACTCGAGACTTTCACCTAGTAACTTTTATGAAATGCGTCACGTATTGTAGCCTACATGTACATGACATTGTACATGTGGGGGACACTGAACTGCACACGTTAGTCTGCGCTGAGAATGATCGCTCGTAATTTTAGACTTGTAGGTTAACATCTCATGCTTTGTTGTTGTTCCAAAGTCTAAAATAAACACATTTGATTTCATTTGATTTGAAATGAACCTTAATCTTGGTTTGCTGCGCAGCGCGTGCTGGTGCACGTCGCGATACGCGGCATCAGTTCTGTGGACACGGGACGCAAGTGTTTCGCCGCGGACCTCTACGTACGCATCAAGTGGCGCGAGCCTCTGCTAGACCTCGCGCCGCGTACAAGGCTGGTCAGAACCGACGACATTTGCATTTTGCTTCCTTTCAGGCAGGTAGGATTTGGGAGGTGGGCGGTGGGGTTTAACCCCCAGTAATATCTCAACCCCCCTGAACCCCACTTTATCATGAAATATGTGATGTAATAGTATAGAAAATAATGTGCAACAAAATTTATTAATCAACATCGATGTCCTCAATTACTTACGTCCTTAAGCTATACCTGCTGACTGTTGTCAGATTCTCACAATGACATATGCTGAGCCACTGTTGCGTTTGTACTAAAGATAGTCGATTAGATTTGATTGAGCAATGAGTCCCGACACGTCTCGATTATTCGTTGTCCAGAAGCCCCTGGTGACCAGCGAGGAACTGAAGGAGTTCTGGAATCCGGACATCTTTGTCGCCAACACGCTCGGCGACGTCAAGGTCAGGTGCGCCGCACGATTTGGCTGTTGGGGGGGCAAAATACAACTTTTCGGGACTCAACTTTCGTGCGTCCATTTTCTTGGGGGGAAAAATAAATTTATTTTATTTTACTTTGGTATTTACTTTACTTTTTGGTTACTCTTTGGTATTTGTACTGATTGAATTTTAAACGCTATCATATTTTGCGCTGCAGGTGCAGCGGTCTCTGTCGCTAGAACGCACGTCTTTAAACAGGGCTTACATTGTTGAGCACCAGTCCATGAAAGGCATCTTCAGCCAAAGGATGGATCTCTGCAGCTTTCCCTTCGATATTCAGGTCTGAAAATTAATCTATTGATTTCTACAAAGTGTTTGATAATGCTGATCATTTTATTTTGTTGGATAGGTTTAACAAATTCATAATGAGAGTATTATGAATTTCGTAGTACTAATAATATAAACTGAGTTATTGGTAAAAAAAAGATATTTGAAACTTATCTTTCCATGTACCGTTCTGAAATTCTTGATAATAGAAACATTAATGCCGTTGACATATTAAGTTTTGACCAGGAACTGTATGGTGTGTCATAAGAAGGGTGCTGACATATCAATTTTTCATGAAGTATGGTGTGTAATAAGAAGGGTGCGAACAGGTGAGGATAGTGACTTTTATTTGCAGCTTTAAATTTCTGCTATTGTAATTATGCGCACCTTGCTGCAAACGTTTTTGTTTTATTCGTTGCGCTGCTTGCGCTGCTAACGATCAGTGCTGCCCGTGGATTTGGAGCAACATGTTTTATGTGCGCGAGATACAGCACCGCAGCTTAGAGGAAGCATTGCAGTGCTTATTCTCTGTTAGAGTCTTTCCATAACGCTTCTGCCGAGGGACATGTTGTCCCACGAAAACGTTCGTGTGATGCACGACACGTCGACACCACATCGTATCTTCAATCCAAAGGAGGTTATCAAAAGCTTTGTTCACATCTAGATCTACATTTAAATTCTTAGAAGCGTCGTCTTCATAAGTCTATTGAATGCTTTGTTCTGTTGTATATTTTCGTTGCATTTGGACATGTGATATGAAAAACTCCATCAAAAGCTTTGTTTTGTCTAGGCATTTATTACATGCAGTCAGGAGGTTATTAAAGCTTTCTTCAGGTCTAGAATCTAGTTTTGTGTCCAAATTTTTATTTACTTTAAAAAACTTAATGCTTCTTATTTCATTTGCATCTGATATTGGTCAATATTTAAAGTGTTTTCAATATCTTTCCTCTAAATACATGTACTTTTCTGCACATGGATTTGAAACTATTCTTATTTAATCCCTCATTTAATTTATTGCATTTCTTCGCAGCATAATCATGAAATGGCATTAAAACGGCACCATCTTGCTAATGCATTTTAATAAACATTTTCAACCACGAGTAAAGGCGGAGGACGTGGGTGATGAAGAGTTCTACATCTACCAGTTCATTGAGGAGGGCCTGGTCGAACCGGACACGACGACGCACCCTTTCGCCGCTCACAGCGATCTGCCGCCCAACTTCGGGATCGTCGTGACGGTCAAGGCGTCGAGATGGTCCACCTACTACATTCTCAACGGCTTCCTCATACTGGTAATCAGCTTGGAATTTTCCGGGGCATTCAGCCAGTGATATAAATTTCAGTGAATTGTGAAATAAATTTCAGAAAATATGCTAAATAAGTCCTGAAATAAATCCATAGCATTCAATCAGTGAAATGAATTTCCGGTGTTGGGAGTTAAATCAGTGATCTAGGATCAGCAGGATTTTGAAAAGTGAGGGATGTTACAAATTGTAGGGGTGTAGGCCTATTTAGCTAAATTTAGGAAGGCTTGAAAATTTATGGAGTTGTCATATAGGTTACAAAGCTTGTACATGCAGCCTAATGGAATTTATCCAGTGTCAAATCGGGTTGCACTTGATGGAATTTATCCAGTGTTAAATCGTAAATCGAGTTGCACTTGATGGAATTTATCCAGTGTTAAATCGGGTTGCACTTGATGGAATTTAGCTAGTGTTAAATCGGGTTGCACTTGTAATTCATGTTTGTATCTAACTGGGGTGTAAATGTAGTTCACCATAATTATTAGAAGGAGAATTTATCATCAGCGGTGCCTCTGCCTTTATAGTATATCTGACTGGGTTGTAATCGTAGCTCATCCTATATCCGACTGGGTTGTTGCAGTTCATCATCCGCCGTGCCTCTACCTTCATCCTATATCTGATTCGGTTGTCAATGTAATTCAACATATCTGTCTAAGTTATGATGATTTTAGTTCATCCTTTGCGACTGTGTTGTTCATCGTCAGCGATGTCTCTTTCTTCATCCTATATCCGACTGGGTTCTAATCACAGTTCATCCTATATCCCACCGGGTTGTAGTTTATCATCAGTGGTGTCTCCTATATTTGACTGGGTTGTAATCGCAGTTCATCTCATATCCGACTGTGTTGCAGTTTATCATCAGTGGTGTCTCCATGTCCACGTTTGTGACGATGCCCGAGGTGAGAACCGGGCGAATCTTCTTCTGCATCGTCATGCTGCTGGGCTGTATCAGCTACCGGACCGTCATCCAGTCCTTCTCTCCACGTCAGATCTGCATCTGCTACCTGGTGAGAGAAGCGGCTAGCGGCGGCGTTAGCCCTGTGCACGTCAACGTTTGATTGGTTGCTTGATTGAATGCGCCACTGTCAATCATCGCGCGAGAAAATTTATTTCGTTTTCAAAACGAAATAACTTGCTGACCCGTTAGGTTTTAGGGTTAGTCGAGCTTACAAGTTATATTCAAAGTGGGCGTGGTATGTGCACAGGGCAGACTCCACTGTTAGACGTTTGTCTGGTGAGGTCTTTCAACAGTGTCGGTTCTTGCCCCAGAAAAGTGGGTGGGGGCTAAATTGGGGCAAAAATTATCGATGTCTTGGCATGAAATTGATGCCATAGGCACTTAGGGATTGCAATTAATGTTACATAGAAGCACATAGGCCTTTTGGTTAAGTTATGCATGGTGGATCCGTAAAATTATGATGTGCAGCACAACGATGATTCTCACTAAGTTTTGCAATCAACTAACGTTTACTAGTATAGCGTGCTTGCTGAAAACTATTGCAACTTTGGTAGCACCCATACTTATACATGTAGACCTAAGCGATAGTCTTCTTCTTCCTGTTGTTCTTGCCTGGAGGACAAGCTGTTCTGTTCTGCAGGCTAGAAGGAGATGAGCTACTACGCTTTGGAGCGTTACTGCAACATAAATATATGCGATAATCTTCTTCTTCTTTTTCTTCTTGCCCGCAGGACAGCTACAACCTGTTCTGCATCGTCTTCCTGTCCGGTCTGAGTGCCTGGCACATCTACGAGGGTCGCCTTGAGAGTCGAATGGAGTTCATCCGCCAGGTTGTCGACCCGCTCGGCATCCAAATCTTTGTCGGAATTCTCGTCGTCTACAACCTCCAGCTGCTCATCAAGATCTTCTTTCGCGTAGGCTACCATTTGTATGAATCTTACATTTTTTCACAAGGGTGGATATCATATACATAACAAAAAATTTAATCAATTAAATTCAACGGGCTGTACAACAGTAGTAACCAGGGTTAGGTTTAGTAGGGCTATCGCGCCTAAAATAAGGTTTCCGGAAAATTGTGCGCCTATGTGAAACGGACAGGCGTAGCTTTCTGAAAATCGACTATAGTGGTGTAAGCCTACACGATTTTGAAAGTAAACAGTTACACACGAGCCTGTTTTAGAAAGCGCAGGCGTAACGCTACGCGTATTTCATCAGGACTAAACTTAACTCTGAGAATAATGCATCGGGGCCTGACTATTGTGTGTTAGCTATTGGTGTAATTTGATCGGAGAGGAGCCTAAGCTAGTAGCTGTATTTTAGAACATCACATTCATCAACTAACGTTGGTAACGGATTCTATTGTTAGAAATAGTTATGAATCAAAGATTAACGTGCGCTGCACGTCGCCTACATGAGGCCTCGTGGAATTGCCTATTACTTAACTTCCTCTATAGCGGTCAGGCGGAGGGTAAACCTGCTTGACCCTTAATTCTACTGGAAGGTGAGTTAGCCACCAACTATTTGACTTTCTAGGTATAGATCGCGTTTTTCTGATGCCTTTAATTATGCGACGTGTATATTTAGCCCTTTTGAAACTTCAACCAAATGTTGTGGCTAGATACGTCAAGTCTGACATAAGGATCTTTTAAAGAACGAGTGATAATTCCTTTTCTTTTTTAGAAGTACCTGGTAGACAGGAAGCTGCGACGCCAGGAGCTCTCCTGGGCTCGGCAACATCCCACTACGGACAAGGGCCAAGCGGCGAACATTGCGCTGCCAGGCAGACTCTCCCACCGCGACAACCAGTTTGACTAACGGACTAACCCAACCAGTGAAACCTTTGGACCAAAATGGAAATCCCTGGATTTTTGGTATCTCTGCTAATAATATCCCTAGATTGAACGATTTGATGAAAATATCGCCATCTTCCATTATGAAGCGAGTCATTTTAGCAACAATATCCCCAAATATCTAGGGATTTTGTTTAAAATCTGATCCTTAAATCACTAAAATGTTCCTAAATATGGTGATATACCAAAAAATGGCATCGCTGAACCCAACCTTGCGTGAAAGCGTGATTTCATGCATGCTTGCATGAAAGCGTGCAAACGGCGAGCTAAAGTCACAATGTTTTAATGTCATGCATGCATGCATGCATGCATGCATGAAAAAAGACAGCAAACGGTGAGCTAACGTCCAATGACGGCTGCAGCTGCAAGCACGCAGTAGCAGTCAGTGGAACTATAACGTCATCAGGGAGGCTACAATTTATATGTACCGGTTAAACTGACGTTAGTTTTCTCTCGGAATCTCGCTTTAGCCTGCTGGTTATTGAAGAGAAAAAGTATAGGCTTAACTCTTTCGATTTGATTTGTTAGACCTTTCTTTCAACTGTATGGTGCACTGTTTATTTGTTTCGATTGCTCATCTGTTAAGGTTTGACTATCATCACATGTTGTCATCCTTTGTCGTATTTCATCATCACATCTAGCCACATTTCATCGTCATATCACGTATTCGTTCGTCTTGAACTTGATTTTTGTCAACTTGAACTTTGATTTGAATAAAGCGGCACAATGTTTTCTGTAGCACATTCATTGTTTTGTAATTTATGCAAATACACATATGCGGCTGATATGGCTTGTGCTCTAGGGGAATTAGAGGTGCACCTCTGTAGAGCATTAATGTCGCAATAATTAATTTACCCATCATTAACTATCATCACGGCAAAGGTTAAACTTCAACGCAGATTTCTCGAAGTGATCTTTCAACAGTCACTCAGCGACTTTTTTTCACACGCTTATTTAGGCTGAATAACAGTTAGCCATGTACGTTCAACACTAAAACTCAAGGGGAGTTCAGTTTGAATTTACCGATCTATCACGAACTTTGACGACCTGGCTTATTAACGAAATAACAATGTCGTCATTGATATCGAATCGACTCTCGACGGACCGTCGAGTGACTAGGAGTCTACAGGCTACTCTACAAGCGACGCTAGACACTTGGCCCGCTTAGTTGGACAACACAGGCCGCGCGCGTGTCGAGCGTTGAAAATTTCACGCAGACTTGTCGAAGAAAACAGTGCTGCCACTACACGGTCTCTTGATAACGTAACAGAAATTGCGAGAAATGTCACCTGAAAAAGCAAACCGCAAATGAACGCAACGAAGTAAGTGCTTTTCCTTGCTCTTCAAAAAGCGTAGTAAAAGCTTGTGGGAAAACCCCGATTGCAAAGAACGTAAAATCGCAGAAGTCGTGTAAAAGCAAAAGAGGTTATGCAATTGTATTGCTTAGATATCTAGCCGGTGTGTGGCACCGGAAAAGTAATTACATGGCAGCACTGGAATTAGGGACCGGCGATACAAGCTGGTAGCACTTAACCGACAATTTCTAAGCTAGCTAGTGAAGCAGTTTTGTCCAAATAGGTCGCGACGAAGTGGTACGGAATTAGATTTGCAGTATTTTTACGATAATAGTTCTTATTTTCTTATTTTAAAGTTTCGTAACAGTCCTTTATTAGTTTAAAAATAATAATAATAATAAATTAAATTTTAAATAAATTGAATTTATAAATTTATTTATGGTTTAAAAGTTAAATTGATTTAATTTTAAATTTAATTAAATTTAAAATTAAATTAATAATAATTTAATAAAGTCTGAACCATTCGTTTGGCGAAGTTTCTCGATAGGCGACTAGACGCATTTCTACTCGGTATCTTACGACAAAGTCAGCAAGCTAAATACTGCCGGAGAAAATCACTTAGACATACTCTACAATGACATTGTAAGCTACACACTACGACATTTTTAGCAGCGACGTTAGTTTACATTCGACGATCTTCAAACAATCCCCCTCCCCCCCATGGCCTAAATTAGCATAGACCTGATGTGATGTGCATCCTGCTTCATTCATGTTGATGACATTCATTCGTGACTTTAGTATTTTCGCATTTTCATCAAATTGTGTTTTCTATACGATTCTGTTATTATTTATCGTTTTTGACCCCCCCCCCCAATTTTGGTTTGACTATCCATGGGCAACTATATTCAAATTATGTTTATTATAATTTGCGAAAAGCCTACAAGAGAGGCCTGTGATAGGAAATGCATGGTGGCCGATGCCTGGAGGCTATTTTTTTCATCGTATAGACGATAGATTAGGGGCTGCTTAGATTTAGATCGTAAATAAATCGTCAGAGGTCTGCCAACGTGCAGGCTTGGATTGGTTTTGTTCGCGGAGAAACGAGTTTCGAAAATGAATATTTCCAGCGTGAATAGGCCGTTGAATAGGCCAGATCGAGGATAGCCTAATCTTCCTTTTGTTTATCTAATGCAAAGACAACGGAAATCGGATAATTATATTGTGCGATTGAAGTTCAACATCAGTTCCTACACGTCCGGTGAGTGATGACACGAGCTCTTGATTTGTTACGAATCATATTTAGCCAAAAAAACTGCTCAAGTAAGTTTATTTGCGCAATTTATGTATTTGCTTGTTTCGTTAACCTTAAATTGAAAACAAATAATTGTTTTCATGTATTTAAAACCACCAGGCTTAGCCTATTTACGGCTAATAAGGCTTACAAGGCACAGGGCTTAGTCTAAGCTTAGCCTAATCAGCGATGCTTCTTCACTCGTGATCTTTAAAAAAGCTTTAGTTCAATCAAAGAATAGAGTACAATGTAGAATTTTTTTCTTTTAATTTAGGCTACAGGTAAATGTATCAGTCCGCCATAATCTTAATGCTCCGCTGCTTTTCCAAAGAAAGCAGAAGAAAGAAAAACTGGACTGGACATGTAATGAGAAGAGAGGGTTTGTTGAGAGAGGTGATGGAGAGAAGAATGGAGGGTAAAAGAAGACCGGGAAGCCACGTGCCGGAATGATAGACGACCTGCTTGAGAAGGAATCGTATGCGGATATGAAGAGAAGGGCTGGAGATCGGATAAGGTGGAAGGTTTGGACACCAAAGACCTGCAATTTGGCAGAGCACTGAAGAGACAGAGAGATTTTCAAAAATATAGCTTAGTCAGGTAGCAAATTGTTCCCTCCGAAAATGGCCCCGAAATATTTGTAGAAAAAGGCCTGAAGTTGATAGGCTGGAGCAGATTCAAGGCTATTCTGACCACTAGTGTCAATATATAGTTCGAACACTCGCGTGGACTACACCGCAAAGCCCTCCATGTTGTATAGCTTGATGCGTTTTCGCGAATGCACGCAGGAATGCTTTGAGGAAACGGAAGAAATATTTGACGCCTGTCCATTTTTCTGAAAAGCTTGCGCTGCGGCTTTAATGAAGTCTAGTGATATTCGTTTAGATTTGCGAACGGTAGGCAGCTGTGCTCGCGTGTTAACAGCTGCGCAACAAGTAGAACCATGATAGCGCTAAAGTAGGGCCTACATGACATTGTAGGCGTCTAGGTTTGTATAGGAAGTCTCTGGTTCGGCGGCGCCGCGTGTGCAGGGCACGGGTGAGCACGGGCCCTCCTTAGAAAAATGCCAGGGTGGGCCAAGGGTGGGCCAGGGTGGGCACAAAAATTTATTGGTGTGAAAAGGGGGAATTGAGGTTTGTAAGATCAGTAAGCACTGTTAAGAATGGAGTGTCAAATGAAAAAGACGTTTTTGATATAGTATGTTTAGAAAGAGGAGACAAAGTTAAAAACTAAGTGACTACTAAGAACGGCCTCTACTTTTTGGGTGACATCACGTGTGCTATTTTTAGGGTCACTATTTTTAGGGTCACGCGACGCCACTACTCTGGTTTGCTATAAAAATATCAAACGAAACTAATCACCTGTTTCGTAAAAAGCCAGATGATGTAGGCCTTGATCTATATCCGTGCTTTATTGACTGATGACGCTGGGTTTTTGCGACCGAATGCCCTTCCTGACGCCGACAAAAGTAATATAATATCTGGCAGGATGATACTGCTCACGACTATTGTGTGTTTAACAGCCTTGGTCAAAGGCCTGTGACGCAATAATGTTTCGACGCTTCATAGCTGACAGCGACGGATGTGAACCACACCAGAGATTCACATCCCGCCCGCTTAACCACTAGAGGTGCCATGGTCTACCATGATCATCTGCATGCAGACACGTACAGTCGTACACGCTGTCAAGGCATAGCCTGCATGCAGCCTACATCCTGTACCAAAAAATAGGGCCCCTGTAACTGAAAAATCAGAGATAGGCCTACACGCTTATGATTTTTTTCACTTAACTCTTAAGTGAAGTTGACATACAACCGTGTTGTTCTGTTGTTGTAGCCAAGAAAAATGTCAGGGTTGACGGCGGATCGAGTGATTTATCTCTTGCTGAGTTTGTTAGTAACGCTCCTCATTGAACCAGCCTGTCAGGTAGCATCAACGATTTCGCACTATAATTGTTTCACATTTACAAACTACACCTACATGTACACCTTGGCCTCGGCTAGTTCAGAGTTGTTTTGTTGGATTGCTCTAACAACTTTATTGCCTTCTTTCATTAACGCTACGGCTACGTATTTTTCAATTGACAGTTTTTCAATTAAATTTTTAATTTAATCCCCACACTACCATCATTTTTATTGAAATTACTAGTTTCGATACAGGGTGGTTGCAGCGCTGAAAATATCCAGACACTACCATCATTTTTATTGAAACATGAAGATGAAGGGCGTTGTTTCAGAATATTTCATCATCATTGTAATTTAACTCGCGCACATTTAAACAACTCGCACCCTCCAGTGCTCAATCGTTGACCCATGACAGAGCACGACGTAAGAATAATACCCCGCACTTGAACAATGGAATGGACCAGGCTCAGAGTGTATCATAATTATATACCAACCCGCCCGCCCCCCTAACTTTAAATTTCTCCATTCGTAGTGAGTTTACAAGAGTTAATTTATGCCCCGACCGCCCCATTTTCAAAATTATTCCTCCGCCGCCGACGTGTTGTCATAAGTGATATCCTTGTTGGTCAGTAATGCATGGCAGCTGCTGAAAGAGACCTCGGGGTATTTTATTACCCTCTCTCCGAGTGGATTCAGTTGAGTTTATCGGATGGGCACGGAAACACGTGTTCCTTTTGTGACCCATAAAACACACGGCGAACATAACGCTCGGTCGAGCTGCTCTGTGTTACCCATTTGATCATCTGGTTGTATGGAGATGTTGAATGATCCCAGTTGTGGCTAGACGTCTAAATTATCCAAGACATGATTTAACAATGTTATACTGTATAGCCTGCATGCAAATAGCATAAATGCAAATGGTTTCGTTGTCGACAAAATATTTGCGAAGCTGATTGTTTTGTGGTTGCGGCACTGAAAAAGTATGTCCTGTTTTGACAAGTATACCAACGCTGACAGAGTCTAGTGGGTGCGGCGTTGAAAATGTTAGTTTCGATACAGAGTGGTTGCGGCGCTGACATTTCGGATTGCATCTGTGAAAATAATTTATTGTGGCCTTGACAAATTGGCTGCGCGCTGACAATCATTTATTTTTTGCACGTCAAAACGCAAGTATGCTCAGATGAGATAGGCCTGAAAATGTGAATGTGGTCAATCCTACAGCTTTATTGAAGGGCACTTGAACGAAGAGCCTGATGTTATGGAAAGCGTGTCATTGAGGTCGAGTGCATATCTGCATGTATTGTTGTGGTGCGACATCGTCGCTGAACCTTATCGTCAAACAGTGTCGAACGCCTTTGTTGAATCTATAAAACATATTACTGCATTGAAAGCATTGTGGACATTGCTTTGCGGCGAAGAACCTTTGTGCGCTGAAGTGTGTTCGGTCCGTAAAGCCATGCTAATAAGCCGCCAGCCCCTTTGACGGGCTCAATTGATAGGCCACAATCCGGAGAAATCTATTCAAGCCGAAAGTTACTGTTGGATATGCCCACTGCTAAACTCTCTCAAGCTTGATGCTTTGCATCGAGGCATTGTAGATAAATAACATAGCATATTTTTGCTACGCAGTTAACGGATATAGCGCATTGAAATTTATTTTCTGAATTGAAAATGTTCCTCATTACAATCCGTTACACATTACAATCCAAAGCATGGTTTGAAAGTTTGCTGAATTAGGCCAGACTCGCCGTCTCTCAACTAAAACTGAAAGATTCTCATTTCAAAATGCTGTTTTTAGCTGATGAAAAATATTCACCAAGTAGCTGAATTCAACTTCTTTATTTCAGTAAATCTACTCAATTGAAAATAGATCCTACACTTTGTTGTAAATGGTCATGTAGGCTACCGGCTATTTTAAATTCCCGCAGCAAGCCGCTCAATCGATATCTGATTCAGTCCTTGTCATCCCAAAGAGATGAAAGATTGATATCATTCGACATAACTGTTGCAACGACGGATAAAGTAATAATGTGCCGTCGAACTCAAAATTGTCCGTCTCATCTGAGTTCAATTATTCCTCTCCTCAGATGTCAAAGATGTCACGGCTAGCTCATATCAGCTAACCAAAGAATGATGCATGACTTCGGAATGTCCAATTGCGCGCGTGATTATGCCTATTGCTTGCTTAACTTTGCATGCATTGGCCACAAAAATTTTGATGGTTAGTCCAAGTTTAATCATGTCGAGAAGATGGATTGGTCCCCGGACAATTCACCACTAACTCGCGTATAGGCTAGGCCCTACAGCTAGTACCCCACTCTCGTGAGACTCGAGTTAATCAAGGATAACAATTCGAGCATATACCAATCGGTCAAGTCGGGAGCTAAGCATCAATTTTTGCTAGCTATTTCTTCTAACCCTTCTTCGGTGACCACATTCAATGGAGGCTATAATTGCTTGGCTAGATCTACAAGGAGTTGAAGTCTCGAGTCAATCAAGTGTCTCTGGATCAGCTGAATCGCGGTCCACTTAGGCTACTACAGACGCATCTGTGCGTCTATGCAATGTCATGTAGGCCTATGTAGGCCCTTGAAACGAGTACTAGGGAATTTAACCAAAAGGAGCTAGGTACGAGTAGTTCATGTAAGTGATGTTGAAGAAGAACGAACACCATTTATATGCAATGTATAATTATCATGTTGTTTGTAGCCAAACAATGCGTTAAAATTATTTCCAGTCTAGCTCATTCGTTGAACTCTTTCGTTTAAAACAACGCTGCGCGGTAAGGGCTATAGCTTGTTACAATGTAGATCCAAACATCAAGGGACGCACAGCGAAGCATTCGTCAGCAGAACTTTTGACCTGTAGGCCTAGTTGGTCGGAGCTTGTCTTTGATGTTGTATGACCGAGGCAAGATGAAACAACAGAATAGCCGGTGAGCAACCCGCGTGGGAGGATAGAGCCGTTATCTCAACCAAGACTACGTGCCGTCTTCTAGCTAGTCCCAAGCTATCTAGGGTCAATGGGAGCTTTGAAAATTGAGACAGATTAGTTTCCGATTGCGAGGCCATGCAAAAATAGAATTGATATTACAAGCGGACAAAAATACAGATCAAATTGTTATAAAATTATTGTTTGATTCATTTAAAAAGCATGAATCAAAGGAGAAGAAAAGCGAAAACCATTTCAAAATTTAAAACGAAGATTTTTGTATTCGCAAAATTGGTGATCGCCGTCTTTTATGATAAATTTAGAATCGCAAATCGCTCAGAGATTGCAACCATAGATATCATAAACTCATTATTATTATGCTGAATCGCGATCATATCAATACGCTTATCAAAAAGATTATTGGGTCATTAATTGAAAAAACCATATCAAGTTTTATTTTATTTGAAGTTTATTAGTAAGCGTACACAATGAGACACAGCATGGATAAAAACACATAAAAGCTACTGACAGGATCACTTAAGGCTATTAAAGCTCTTATTAAGCTGCTACAATAGAAATTGTTGATGGCATACAGTCATAGAGATCAAGTTATGCATGCATTAACATAAAATACAGTGTCTGTAACAGAAAAAAAATTCAGTTACAGTTAAGTTGATGCATTTACTCTTACATTTCGTTGTAGTAGATTTATTTCCATATTTGCTCATCGCGGTATGGGAGATTTGAGCCTAATTTCGATCTTGTGTAGGACTATTACATGGAGAAAATACCAAACACATCGCAGCGCGTTGCATAACACCGTTGCATGACATGGTTGAGTTGTTGTATCAAAAGCTTTTGCGACGTCGATGTCGGCTTGCCCTCAGCCGCAGTCAATAGACAGATTGAACAGAAAAGATTAAATTTCACGTCGGCGTGACATCGATTGACAGGTGTCTAGACGACAGCACTTGGCCACAAAAAGTTGTAAATAGAGCGCCGTAACTCGTTCACTAAGTGTATTTACACATTGCATGGGAATGGGCAAATATTGCAAGTTTGAAACTTTGTCGAATACGGAAATTTTTAATCGTTACGTCGTTTATGCCTAGCCTATTGTAGTCATACTTTATTCAAAGAATTCAACACGCAGTGAGATGGCATTGGGATTAAGCCAGACATCTGGATCCAAATGCTAACAAGCTGTTCGATGACCCATGCAGGGATGAATGATTGAAGTTACTAAGTTCATCTTGAGCAGAATGTTTTTTCTGTAAGTTCATTAATCATTGACAATGCCTACTGATAAAACACGTAAAAGTTCTGCGATTCGATGCCAACACTTTATGCATAGAGCGTAATAATTATTCCTTAGCCTAGCCTACTGTTGACTGTTTGTAGACCTGCCAGACTATAATACAGTGCCCGCACTGTGACTGTGAACTAATTTACGACTGCATCTTCTTACACGTTTACACAAGAAAATATTTCTCTGCAAATACCAGAAAAATCTTACTATTTTCTATTGGACACACCGCGTCGCATTACGCGCAAAGAGAGGAAGTGACGTCATGATGACGATGGAACGAATTTGAATTTTTCGGCTGCGCAGCAGGAAAATGAGGCTATTTAATAATAACAACAATAATATTGATTTTAACGTCCGCTTCGGCGTCCGAAGTCGTCATTGGGGACGTGGCAGACGAATTTAGACCACCTTGCCGAAGGATGCACGAAGTGGTCGCATAATTTGCCACAACGCTGCGTCTTTTTTTCTAGGAGAGACGTCCTAATTCTTTGCTAGGCTGGGGCTGGGAGAGTAGGCAATCTTAAGTGAATCAATTCAGAATCTGATTCAGGGGCTGTCGCATTAGGTCTTATTCTTAATTATATTATTAAATACGCGTAACAATAGGAAAAGGATAAAATTAATAATTTCTGCGCTTTACTAACTTCATATGAGAATACACTTATCGACTCTTCTATGCGGTAGGCTAATAATTTAAATCTTTCATGCTATCCAGTGCTATCAATTTGTACACAAATTTCCACAGGATAGTGCAATTTTTGTTTTCTTGCAGCTCGCGTTTAATCACTGGCAGTATCTTCACTTCATCAACTTCAGTGAAAGTGGTGCGGTGCTGTAGCAATATACCAAACCGGGCCGCGGCAGTGTGGCGTGATGCTTCCAGCGCGCTTCTTGCTTGTCTTCTATGACGTCATGCACCGACACGCACAGCACCTCGTCTGTAAACGTCCAGACGTCTTCGTTGTCTTTGTCTGTCTCGCTTGTACCACCGCCGGCGATGTAGAGAGTCTCCTTGTCAAGTATCAAACCAAAATAAGCGATCTCTATTTTGAACGTCGCTCGTTCCTGCCATGTCTGTGATTCAAAGTTGTAAATGAAGCATGTATCGTTGCCAACCAGTATGGCAGACGTCTCCCACAACACAGCTCTCATGTGGCTCATGGCTCGAGGTATTGCATTGGGCATGAGTGTGCAGCTGTGCTGAGCAGGGCTGTACTGTTGTACATGAGCTACAGTTGTCTTTAGATCTGGCATACCTCCCATCACATAGATGGCGCCCTTGTAAGTGACACAAGCCGCGTTGTGAACAGCGTGCGTCAGTTGACCCGCTGCAGACCATTTGTTTGTCTGCGTGTTGTAAGCCTCGACACTACTCAGCGCTGTATCAGTAGCATTCTCCCACCCGCCCAGAGCGTGCAGCGTCGAGTCAACGACTGCCACGCTGTGTCCGTCCCTGTATGACATCATGTCCACACATCTCAGCCAATCAGACGCCTTGTTCCATTTCCACAGTTCGTTGAATTCACGTCCAATCCCCACAGCGTACAAAGTGTCACCCATCACGCAGGCCGCTGCCTCTCGGTCTACCCACGTCGGTGTACTTCCGATCTTGCTGACGCTGTCTGGACGCTCGAGGCTGACGTGAAGGACGTCTTGAACTTGTGTAGGGAAGGCACTCAGTCCAACAATCATGAGGACGCTCTCCATCTCAGTTTCTAACAATGATTAAATATTACGTCGTTGTATTTATGTTG
>JAQIWG010003587.1:0-17578 GCA_034695025.1 Chamaedrilus cognettii | reverse complement strand
TAAATATGGATAGACCAGAGTATAATAGAGCGTATGCAACACAATCAGTGGTAACATATTTCTAACACGACCAATAAGACCTAGGCCTTTAGAAATTTTACTTGAAATATGAGAAAGGTGCTGATGCCAATTCAATCTGTCATCAAAGTAGACTCCAAGAAATTTAGAACAATCAGTGCGCTCTAAGATATTGGCATCCAGTTTAATATTAAACTGCTTAACATCTATCGCTCGCTTTCTACTGCCAAATAGTACGAAGTTAGTTTTTAACGCATTTAAAGATAATTTATTGGCTTTAAACCAATTTGATAATTGATTAGCGCGCAACAAAAAATTAGTCCAACCGACGAATGCAGTTCGCTAGTCGCAAAGAACTAAGCAAATAAAAACTTATTAATCTTTTTTGTAAAAGCATGCACAAAGCGTGTAAAAACTTGGCAAAAGAAAATATAAATGTTCGTTGAGCCAATTTTAGGCCTAAAACGTGCGTCGAAAAGTCTAATTTATGAATTTAATTTTATGCGCAATCGGTCTGATTGATAATGATCACTAATCGTTAGTCATCCCTCTGTGGTAGCTAACTTGTCCTTGCAAAATAACTACTGTACGTTCTGAAATACCGGGCCTAATTAATGCACAATATTAAATCTGTTACTATTATATTCGTACTATAATTTAAAATATCTAAGTTATCTAATAATAGATCTAAAACTATTGCTACTTATATCTCACATCGAGCGTCACTGTAGATAATGAGTTAATCTACTCATACTGAAGTGTATATATTCTACTTGTCAATACTAAATTACACGTTACCAGCAACAATGAAACTCACGAAAAAATTTAAAGGGAATTGAGTTCAAATTGATGAAATAATGCATATCATACAGATCATCACATTTACACAGGTCTGCACAAATGTTTGAATGTTGAGTCAACTGGAATTGAACAATGTTCTCTGCTAAATAATGTTCTTCAAACAGCGGTTTCCAGCTTGTTCTTTTGTTCCATCCGCTGTGTGTGCACTGTACACTGTACACTGTACAGTGTGTACAAGTCTCAGACAGAAGACACCACATAAAACGATAACGACTGGCTACGCTTACATGTATATGGATATTGGGTACACACCTAGAGGCTCTTTAGTTTGACACACCCCCAAGGGATTAAATGCTAGTGGAAACTGAACCGCTCTCAGGCAAGTTAAAAATGACAGTGACTAGGGATAAGTGTAATAGACATGAAGTAGGCCAAAAAATAAGGTTTTTGCAACTTGTAACTTCACATGAAATGGACAGGCGTAACATTACGCGTTAAAATTGATTTTCATGGTTTAGGGTGGCGTGATTTAGCTAATCTTGGTTATTGTTGTATCGATATTTACTAAAAATGTCTTATTCCATAAAACAATATGATTTTCTCGCCAGATCTATTCCTGCATGAAAATACAAAACAAAATTTTTTAAATCAGAAAAGTAAATACATAAAATTATTTGTTACATTAAACTAAACGCACTTGGTATTTTAATTCTGTGGTAAAGAAACTTTTAACGATTTATGAATGCTTAAGAATGGCATTACATCTGTTTTACAAGAAGCAGGCATAGCACTACTCCTATTTTATCAGAGCTTTTAAAGAAGCAGGTGTAACACAACTGGTATTTTATCATAGCTAAACTGAACTCTGACAGTGACTACACTCTGTACAGAATACATAATTCGAAAAATCTAACACTGATATTGTTACAGTCAGTTTCAGTGCCTAGGCCTCGGTTTTACAAAGCAAAAAACCTCCATCTTCGCGCCTCCAAGGAGCGTTTAACGACTCGCCGTGGGAGCTCTGGGCTGCAAATCTATTATTTTTTCACCGAATTGCTGGGGTGACGAGGTGACTTTGAAACAGTGAAAATTTCGGACGCAATTTGGCCCAGCGACCGCGCCGCTTGATATCAAATGTCTTGCTCATAAAGCCGGTCGGACGGACTTGAAGCGCAGCTATAAATCACCCGACGGATTGCAGCTCCACAGCGCGCAGAAGGCGCTTCAACACATAGTGGCAAGGAGCATCCACGATTGGTTCGTGGTGGGGGGGTGGATGTCTCCAGCCTTGTAGTCCTACCAAAAGTAGTGATTGCAATTTCGAACCCACAAATTTTGAACCGTCAGACAACGCCTACTTCTCCTTTGGATTAACAAAAGTCGTCAGGGGTGATGAAGCGGTAAAGAGGGAGTATTTTTCACCAAGTTACTAGGCCAAAATCAAGCTCTCACTTTCTTTAGACCAGACTGCTTACATTTCACTTGTAATTTGAAACATAGATTGAGAAGACTCACTGCATTTGATCTTTTTTATGCCGCTCAGCGTTGCCAATTTTTCAGTGTGCAATTATTGTACAAACGGTAGAAAATTATCGCTTTTTTGGCTAAAATTATCGTACCACCAGAAAAATGCACCATATTTCCCTCAAAAATGGTCATATTACTCTCCATTTTCCCTCAAAATCAACTCACGAGCGGGGGGGGGTGCTGATCATTGTTACATCGGCCACTTTTCTATCAGAAGTTTGTTATGACAAAAACGATTTTGTGCCGATGGGGGGGATATATTCCCCCCCATCCCCCCCCCTGGATCCGGTCCTGGTTGTATGCGATCGGTTTGCCCTGACTCGACAAACCCTGCTACATCCTCCACATTTACAACACGATACAGTGAACACCGGGATGTCGAAAAGCAGCTGGATGGCCGTTGAACAAAGGATCAGGCTAGACCGCTAGACGACGGAAAGATCAATAGCAAATTGCCAATATTCCCTGGAATAACAAGGCAATCACTAGCACCCCTTCTTATCAATCAAAAATTGATCAACTTTGTTCATGAAAACACTATCTATGAAGAAATGAGTGTAAATATTGCAATAATGCATCAGAAAATGAGTGCAGACCTAATCAATGAAAAGTGCAAGAAATGAGAATGTTATGAACCTCATCGTGAATCATTGTGGGACTTTGAAGTATAGACTGTAAATATCAGCGATCTTAGTCTTGAAGCCTTTATCAAAACTCAGTGGACTATTTCTATACACACGTATGAGGAGTTGACTGATAATAATTACAGTAATTAGCAGGTAACGGCTTGAAACAAAATGATCTGAATTATTAACAAACCTAATATAGAAGACGAATCGGAAAATTTAACATGAAAACTAAGTAACGTTTCATTTCAGTTTGGAATGGGAGCTAATATAGACAGCCTGACAGGAGGGAAAAATTAGCATTAAGCTAATTTCCTGATATCTTGGGGGAAGAGAAACAATATATATTATGCCCTCCGCTGCTCGCAGCTGAGTGCATTTCAATAATTTAATACTTTGTACTATTGTTTCACTACCGTATGCTGAGTTGCTAGAATTGACACACAATATGGCAGCTCTTTAAATTCAGAAATCTGAATTACTTTCTTTCCAATTTCCATGGTGATTATTTTTAATGTTTTAATTATCTTTCTTGTCAAACTTGTACTACACCGTTAGTGTGAAAGAAAAAATAAGATAACGTTTTCATTAACCTAAAATGAGAAAAAACCTGATGTCAAGGAAAAATCAGGAACAGAAATCTTGAGTAATGCTCTGAAGCTTTGACTCGGCGACTAGTATGGTCATTATCCGCTGTGGAAGGATTCTGAATATTTAGGTCTTTAAAGAAATCTCATACAAATCTACATTTAATCTTGATCCAATTTTAATGTTAAATATCATCCTCGCTACATTTAGCTCGCTGAATAAAGAAGCATAATTAGAACTTAGGCCCTACTGGCCAAGCAGTGCAGTTTAACAAATATTAAGGGCTGGTTTCTCCAACACAGATTTAATGGTGGTTCAGGATATAACCCACTCTTTTGCATAGGCTAAGTCCTGAACCACCATTTAATCCGTGTTGGAGAAGCCAGTCCTAAGACTTTGTCCGGCTTCCAGTAGCTGTTACTAAAGTGTGTAATATTTAGCCTAATCTTAAGACGATCAATTATAATTCTTAAAGCCTCAACCGCAGCGGTTCAAGGTCAGACATATACACTGTTGATGCAACCATGGTCGTCGGCGTGGCATGATTTGTGAGAGTGGTGTGGAACCGAATGCAGCGCAACAATGTGGGGCCATTTTCAAAGGTCAGTCAAGCAATATCGTCATTCATTATGAATTAGGACATTGTCACTATTATGCTTGATTTTCGTCGCTCTTCAGCGTTCAAGCCGTGAACTGTATATCAAAAACTGCAATGTAACTTGGATCAGGAGTGTTATAGCTCTGAAACGTTCTGTATCGCTATGAAGAAGAGATTAAAACATACAATTTCACCTCACTGAAGGAACATAAAATTGAGCTCATTCACTTTACACCAACACTTTTTAGTGTTTCACAAGAACTCTATCTTCTATTGAAGGACATGGCTTTAATCATTTAACGCTGTTGCATATTCAAAAAGTGAATAATAGAAACAAATCCTGATTTGTACCTATTAGTCAGTTAGTTGGTATTGACGCATAATATCAAGGCTTTAAACGTAAATATTAATGCTTTAATAATCCGTAAATTTTATGTAGTTTATAACCAATTTTTGTGAATTATATTATGAATATCATTAAAACTATTCCATTATCGTTGTCCATCTTGTGCTACACAGCTAGTGTGAACGTGCAATATAAAACCGTTGCAGTCGGTGTGTGATTTGTGTCAGTAGTGTGGAACTGAATGCAGTGCAGCTGTGCGGCCTATCTCACCAATCCGCCAAGCAATATTGCTTGACGACATTGCTATTGAAGGTCATGCTTTTGACTGTTAATTATTTCATCCTTTAATTAAAAACAACAGTTATAGGTAATTTTTTTCTATTTTTTCTTTTAGCTAAATCTATTTTTTGGTAACTACATTTGACAAGTGGCCTCATTTTTCTCTGATAGATGAGAATTTGAAAGAATTAGGCCTAATTCAAGCATTCTAGATAGTTAGAGTTTCCTAGGCTTTACCTGTTTGTATTTTTTACCGCGTGCGTCGATAGACGTACGCTTTGCTTTGCTTAGGTTTCTTTATTTTATTTTATTTTTTGTTTTTTGTTTTTTAATTTGACGTTTCATAGAATATTGAAATATAATCAAATCATCATCCATTCATATTTAACGCTCGTAAAACTAAATATCAATCGTAATAGAATGATGACAAATGATTATTCTTAGAAGTTTCAGTGCAATTTCCAGAACTGAATGAATCCACACAACTACACCACAGAACTGTACTTGTTAAACAATTAAACATCATAACATCGGCACCACAGCAATTATACAATGCCATAGATCTGCAATTCAAATATCGTTTTCAAGCCTCTGTCTACAGCTCTGCCAGAGGAACCATCGATAGATTCAGATTCTGTTTCCTTGGGGATTAGGGATTATCAGATTATCGATATCCCGTGTTGATGCGTTGTAGCCTATTGGACTACTACCGTGAGATATTACAAGGCGGTTGCATGACATCGGGGTAATATGTTTCATACCTCTTTATTCAATGAAGACTAGTTTCTGCTACATGTGTGCAGTCAGTGTTCAATGCATTATATCAAGGTAGTGTTTTAAACTGCGTTTTATCGTTTTATCGTTGCTACCGTTGGTCGTAGTAGACCTAGTTGTCGGAAAGAGATATCTAAAAGTAAATAAAAATCATATGTAATAATTGTACTTTGTAAATATAGGCTAGTAGTTACTACGCCATTTATTGTATATTAAGGTACCATTATTGAATATTATGTCATTGGTGCGATGATATGATATATTCAGTTTATTTGTTTAATAAGTACTGTGGTGTAGTCTTGTGGATACTACTTTATATATATTATATATGATGATATCTTGAGCAAATGGCTAATTAAACCAAAATAACGACCGTATCCAAGAAAATGTCGACCAATATCCACGAAATTAGAAGTAAAATATCATATGCAGACATATGTCTTTGATGATAGTAAAGTAATTACTAAGCACTATTTCTTTCTTGGACGATGATAGTAAGCCACTTCATCAATAATTTGCTGTGATACGCTATACACAGCTAAAACTACCGCAGCATACGGCCACGCCGCATACAGCACACGAGCTTTCCGCTTGCGTCTCATTACTATTAAATGGTTTTTATCGATTGACTGTACATTCATTCACCATTGAGTGCGTTCTGAACATAAAAATAATTATTAGACCAACCTTGGCTTAAAAATTCACCGATTCGGTGCGAATTCGAATGTATTTTGAAACATTTCTTAGTTTTTCGCATCATAAGCATTGGTCGTTTCTTCATTTTAGAAGTTACCTTTAAAGACTGCACTCTTTGTCGTAGTGCCTGAGAGTGTAAAATTGTGTTATTTATGAATAGTAGCTAGTTGAAACAGGTTTATAGATAAATTTACGCGTATTTTTGTGCGTTTAAGAAAGCCTCAGATAATAAATATTTCTTTGCTTAATTAATATTAGCAATAATAATTCATTATACAGCTATATACTGCTAAAACATTTTAAACATAAGAATTTCAAAAAATCTAATTTCTTCATTGCATCGTTAAATTCATTACAATCATTGAAATCTAAATCCTTCATTACAAAATGGCTTGTAGCGGCCTGGAACCAAGAATCTCTAATAGGCCCTATTCATACAGCAACTAAACTATAGGCCCTAATCATGCAGCGACTCTACTGAGTACCTGCTCAACCTTGTAAAACAAGATAAAGCGGATCGATGAGCGCTATAAGCAGAAAATCTAAAAAAAAAAATTCCGTAATTCAACTTTGAAAAAGTTAGTCTATATAGTAAGCTGGAGCTGCATGGTTAAAGTCACAAAGTCACAAGTCGCTAAGTCGCAGTCACAAAGTCGAAGTGGCAAAGTAGCAGTCGCAAAGTGCATTTTAACTAAAATATCCCACTAGGAGTAAAAAATTAGCCTATAGTAAGCTGCAGCTGGTCCAAGATCACAAATTTGAGGGTCAGGCCCTCTCCATCCCTCCTTCGATATTACAGGACTGCTGTTTAATACCTCTGACCTAGGTTCAGGCTAACATCTCCTGGAACGCTATCTTTGCTTCTTCACAATTTAACATATCGATCTCTAATTCGTCACAATCCAGAAAAAAAAGCAGACAAGCATGCTATAGGCAAGCACAGTGCAGAAAAGAAATATACCAAATATGAAACAATACTGATCCCGTGAACAGTCAACTGCCAAAACCTAAGCATATTAGTTATTAACCAGCAGTTTCCGTTTCTGCGCTAAAGGCGTTCAAAATTGTTATTAATTATTATTGATTGATGATTATTAATATTGAACGGCTTTGAAAAAAGCATTAGATCAATAGGCCATATAGAGTTTTCAACATAGACACATAGGCCTTTCGCAAAAAAAAAAAAAATTCTATTTCTTATTCAGACAATTTTTTTATTGCATTACTACATAAGCTTAAAGCCTAAGTCAAGCTCAGTATTTCAAATTCACAATGTACCATCATCATCATTATCATTTACGCTGAAAGTCCACTTTTCCGTGCTTGCACAGGCTGGACGTTTTTCAAGATGTGACTCCCCCACAACGCACGATTCTTTACTCTCCAGATTCTTTGCCGATACCATCCTAAAGAAATGATGTTGGTTTGAGATGCTCTTAACCGGAATTATTTTTAGCTCTGTCGACCTTTGCTATTGCTGCCACAGAGAGCTGCGATCCTCGACCCACTTAACATTTTTATCCACTAATCATTTTTCAGGTCAAGCTCTGCAATTGATCCCATAATTAAAACGTATCCACAATAATTTTATAACTAAGACCGCTGGGCTACATCTGTTTCTCCATGCCGACTGCGAAACGCAATTGAAAGGAATTCGATCATCTGGACAGAGCGGAGATGGCCGCGTAACGGTCAGGTTCCCAGTCGCAACCATATAGCCTCGCAGCCGAGACAAAAATAATTGAGATCTTCAGCCTTCCCACAATCAATATTGCCGCAACTAGACTGCACTGCAACACGTCCCCAATGGTTTTAACGAGCTGGAAAGCAGGGGCCAATAAAGAAATACAAAAAATTTGCGGCCGCAGGGTTATGTACCGATATTATAGGTGTACATTAACATTATGGCTTACACCTGTCTCTTTGAAATAAGGCTCCAGGCGCTTTGTTATGGGGCCTAGCTCAAGAAGCGTGCATAGACAGTGTCACGTTCGACAGTGGTGATGACTAATGAATCGTAATGACTTGCCATCAAAAGGCGCAGACCAGGGGGCAATGAAGCACTTACACCCAGCTAAGCAATGAAAGAAACATCCCCTAAACCTTTAAAATACCAAAGTAGTACTTATTTAGTTAATAGTTTGGCGGAAGATATTGCCCTTCACTCAAATCTACAGATTCTTATCCTCAAATGAATAGATTTGAGGATCTCATTAGATCGCGTTCTAGGCAGGCGATATTCGCAGAGACCAGTTAACAAACACAACGTAAACTGACACTGGTCTACATGCATACCGTTGAGCAGCCCAGCGACAATGGATTTCTTTCCCTCAAAATAAACCTCAGTTAGACCACGGTTTCTCTTCAGCTTCAGGCCTACGTGAAGACCCTTGTTCATTATATTCCACAAATAAATAGCGCTATGTTGACTGCGTCGTGTATTGTAATTATCAGCATTCATAGTTGAAGCCATGAGCATTGGAATTACTGGCATGAATTATCTCATTTAAAACATTTTCCAAAGATTGCAGCATGTTGTATATTACGAAAATGCGTCGAACGTGTCGTAAATAAAATTAACGAGACCACGAGGGCCTTGTGAACAAAATTCAAACTGGGTATTTCGCTCTCGCAATTTTATTTCCATGAGCGTGTTGGTTTGTAACCCAAGCGCCAATAATTGAGCACCCTACATTATAATGAATAAATGTTTAATATGAATGACATAGCGGGCTGTCGGCAGCTGCACATGCTACATGCTAGGCAGCCAACAGATAAACGCCAAAGCTACCTACAATGACTCGCATAGCCTCTTAAACATTGGCACAGCCTTCGTCAACCCTAAGTGGTCTGACTATGTTTACCAATAGGCTGATAACGCTAAAAGCACTGAAATGCTTTGTAAAAAAAATACTGCTCAGAGTGTAGACGCATTCGCTATTGGTCTTTTCAATGATAACCGCTAGGCTTATTAGCATATAATTATTTGAATCTGATAATTGAATTGAGTAGACAATACAATAGTAATTTGTATCAGCTCTGCACAAAAAACATTTACACTAGGCTATCATACCAGTTTTCATACATAACACGACTTGGCGGCTTAGATACTAAGCATTGTGTTCATTCGAAAATACTACATATCGTATTTGATATAATAGTCCTAGTCAATGATTATTGACCATCAAAAACTAACCACTGTTTTTGTCAGTTTTTGTCCTCCAATCTGTTAATGTTCATGTTTTCACACAGGTTTAGACGTTGGCGCCCGGATGAGGACTGCTGGAGCAGTCAATGATATTCGCTGATCAGAAAGAAATAAATGATGTAATAATTCTAATTCTTAAGCACTTAAGATTTGAGCGCAGCGCTTGTTTGAAATTTTGCTTGTTTGTTCCACGGATTAATTTAAATTGTATGTTGAGTGTATTTTTGCAAATGAGCAGTACTGAAAAATAACAAATGTTAGCCTACTGTAGAAAATACAGCAGTCAGGTCGATTATAAAATAGTTTAACGATATCGTCAACGTTTTATTCATCTAAAGAAATTTAGTGTGAATGCATAATCTATGCTAAACAGACTATAACGAAATCTGCTTGCTTTGTATTGTTTTTGATGGCCGTGTACAAATCACTCTTCGAGAGCCATAGTAAATTCACCTCAGACTTTCTCACACAAATAACACATTGCAGAATCAGCGCAGGATTACATGTTCAGCATTTAGTTGTTGCCTTCGGTCAGGGCAAAGCTAAAATCTGTGAATCAGGAAGTTGTTCTGCAATTAAGCAACATAATATTGACAGCACTTAGTAGGGTTGGTTTCTCCAACACAGATTTAATGGTGGTTCAAGGATTGAATTCATTTTTTTGCATAGGCTAAATCCTGAACCACCTGATTCCGTGCTGGAGAAACCAGCCCATAGCTCTAGTACCAAATCAAAGAATGTATATATTGCCATCGTCGGCATAGCTAAATATATCAAAATTCAAATATATCCAGCGTAACGAACATCGATTATCCTTGTATTCAATTTGTAACACGCTACTTAGAACATGCTAATAAATCCATACAATCATCAATTGATTATTGCTTATTCAATGAACGAATTATTCCCAAAACCGTCAGAATATTACTAGCTTTAATATGTAAATAAATCAAACTATCAACATACATTTTCAGTGACCAGTGGAAACTTTGAAATGCGTAATTACATCGAAGGCAAACTATAGAAACGTAATAAGAAAGACCTCATAATAATACATCAAGAACATTCTAAAACATCACATATAGGCACAATGTTAACCTCATCACAATAATAAAATAAAATTCGTGAGTTGAATAGGATGTTAGAAGTGATGATTGCAAACGAGGCAGCAAATAGTCAATTACTGCCACAATGCACCGGTATAATCAATATCAAGCTTCCTTTTCAGCGCACGATAGCTTTTATTTCTGCGCTTCTCGGCGGGACATGGCCTAGCAGATGTTAGCCGCGGAATAGAAATGTCTATAAAGAGACAAAGCGCAGGCGCGTGCATTCCACTAAATACAAAACGAATGCAACCCTTTCACTAAGCGCTTATGCAACAATATTCTTACAAAAGCTCATTTTGTGAATGAATTAGAAGATTAAACGCTTAAAAAAGAGGTAAAATGTCAAAATGTTCATTGGGTTTTTCAACCGTAGGCCTATCTAAGATTTTAACGTTTGACATTTTCTACCGGGCAATTAAATATTTTAAAGACGAATTATGATACATAAAATGTTCAAAAGCTTTATTTAATATTTATTTCATACAATATGACCATTAATTGATTATTTCTCAGTTATCCCCTTGTACAGAATGAACGGATGGCGGACCATATTTATAATTTTTACACGTTTTATTGTTGTATGCTATCATTGATCAAATAAGATTAATATCTTTCATATACGGTATGGAATAATACAGATTATTATTTTACAATTATGACTATCACAGGTTATTAAAAGTGAAATTGAAAAGGCTTTCTGTTTTGCATTACTTTTCAGCACTTTTCAGGAAAGGATATTGCTTGATAAATTCCTCAGCATAACCTAGAATGCAAGATGATACTTAGAAGAGTTCTGTACAACAGTGTAGAAATATTACTGTTCCACTAAATCATAAGTAAACAGTCACCTAGAACATAATATTTGCTTATCTTGACTGAATCATAATAATATGTTTTGGAAGATTATAATTATCATTTTAGTACTAAGATCGATTGGTCACTATGATAGATTTAACTCCAAAAATATGAGAATTTTTAGGGCTGAACAAAATCTTAATTTTAGAGACTTCTTTCAAAAATTGCAGAGACAACAAAGAGCCACAATAAGATTGTTGAAAGGGTCATACAAAGAACAAAACCAAGTCTAGTACTCTTCACACAAAAATGGTACAGTACAAATTTGCTATTATTTTAGTTAACATATAGTTTTTTCATAATTTCTAAAACATAAAAAAAATTCATGAAGCAAATTATTTATTTAATTAATTTTAATGCGTGAGTGTAGGCCTACTAGGGCGTCAACATATCAGCGAGGCTACGCAGTACTACGGTATCAAATTATTTCATTAATGAAAACATCTGCAAGGCGCAATACGATCAGTATAATCAGACAGCGATCGATTTTATGAGACTCTTAAGCTGGAAAAATATATGCAAATATAGGCTACTGCGCCTACATGAGAACCTATAAATAGGCCAACCGGGAGTGTTCATAGCCGTCATGCTATTTGATTCTCACTGCCGCACTGGAGTCAAAAAGCTTACAATTTTTTGATAATATCTCGGGGTCGATCTAGACAGTTTTCATAAAGCAGGGGGCATTTTAATGCGCAATCGGAGCGCAAATCACGATAGGGGGGAGGGGTAGGCGTCAGACTGTTTTCCGAATGAATGCGGGGTCAATTTTCAGGGTCAAGGTCATCGGGGTCAAGGTCAGCGGGTTCAAGGTCATTGCGGTCTCAATCAGACAAAACTCGTCATCGGACTGATGAGATCTAGTCTGATAGCCTGTGTCACCGGCTACAGAGGGGGAGCTAACCGTTACTCAATTATTACATTTAGAAATAAACAATATCCTAAATTTGACTGAAATAAAACTGTAAGTCATAACGGAAATTAATTACAGCAAGAGCTAAGATTGTAATTAACGTGCAGACACAATGCACTGCAGAATCAACTTAATCGAGCAGTATCTTATTTTCAATTTATTTTCAATTTAAAACTAGCCCAAATTCCTACAATTTATAGAGAACTTTTGATTGCCCATTCTTTCCATCCTGTATCGGTTAGGCTATGCTGTAGGCCATTACCATACTACACCATTCACTCAAAGGCATCTGTGATAGCGTTATTAACCAGTCTATATCTGCTTCATATCCTATCAGAATAATTATTGTTGGTACCGGTAGTTAGTACAACCCTTCTGCGCAGCCTATTGGTTGGGGAAGCCAACTTATTCTAACGCATACAATAGCGACTACAAAATTTAATTCCTTATCTAATAATACCGATACTTACATAATATATAATATTTACGCATAACATTGATGTAGACCAATACTCGGATAAAGTTAACCGCGTTAATTTAATACCTGATGGTTCTAACTGTACATGTAGGTCTTATAGCATCAACTACACGCAGGAAGAAATTACGCTTTAAAGATCTCAAAAACATCAGAATTCTGGCGTATCGCATTCAATATTATCAATCATTTATAAAGAATTTCTGGTATTTGCCACAGATAAAGCCAAAGTTCACTCTTCTGTTCTTCATAACGCTAAACTGGTACAGGCAATTATGGATTTCACTAGTCATTTCAGGTTCTGGCCTGTGGAGCCAGTGGCGGCGGGAGCGGCTTTTTTTTATGGGGGCAGACGGTGCCAGAGACCTATTTTTAGCGGGGGCATTGCCCCCCCCCCCCTAGCCCCATTAGCGCGCCGCCACTGTGTGAAGAGTTTAGAGTAAACTTTAGAGAGAGGAAAGAGCAAACTGTATTAGGCTAATACTCCTGGCAGACTACCGCTGAACAAACCGGTAACAAATGTTTTAAACAGAACTTGGCTGTCAATTGAAAATTAATATTCTGCATTCATCTAACAACATTGTAATCTTTTATTACATCGCTCGGGAATAGTTATTATCAATCAGCCATCTCTACACTTATGCATTTATATCAAGATAATATTATGTATACGATTTCACTATCATTTGAGCTAACAGGCTAATAAGACTTCATTCTGTAGAAGGCCTAGGCCTTACTATAGAACCCTCTGCAGCCCGGTGAACAAAGAATTTGCCTGCAGCTCCCCGGGATTGTCGTAAAAGGCGACTAAAGAAGGGGGAGCGGTTCTGTGCCGGCTCTCTTGCAGAGAACCGGATTGTATATAGCCTTTATGTGCTACTCACGGTCCCTAAATCACAGAAAAAACTTTAGAAAAGCATTCAATTACCCACATACTCCATTTTTGTTCTCTAAAATAACACCTGTACAGCAGCATCGGGCCTAGTTTAAACGATCCAGTCAACAATAACACCGCTGTGCACTAACCAGGGTTTAAATCCAGCATCAATAATTTACAAAGAAGGCAAGGAATCATGAGCACTTTTCTCTACTGCGTGTTTGTAACTTGGCTGGAATTACTCTCATTTCGAAGTGGCCTCAACTGATAAGCAAGATCTATCTATCCGGGTCGGAATACAAGATAAATGGCTTTCAACGAGTCTTTGGTAACAGGATTATGTTCAAGAAGCAATAATGAACATTCAATATTGCACAGATCCATTATTACAGAGCTGAATCCAAATCGATTACTTGATACCGAAACCGAGTGTGTTATAATACAGCAGATGTTGTGCACTATTATACATAACTCTGATTTTTGCTTCAAAACCGACTGGGATACAGCACTCCAGAGGAATCTCCAACGAGGAGAATGAAGTTAGCGCCATTTGCATCCATTGTAATGCTCAAAGGATGACATTATAACAAAGTAATAAATTTTTTGGACTCGCTGAAAATAAGCCCCTGTTACATATCGAGAGCTCTTTGTAATTTATCAGGCAATGGTGAACTGTCACTACTAGCTGCTTCTTACAACGTATCAACGCAGTCGCTAGTGCTCGACTCGTCGCGTATCATTAATGACTATTTTGCTCATTGTGTGAACTCTATCACCTGATATTATGAATTTCAGGGAAATTTAGCTCGCACTTCAAATGTCTGTTTATTCAAGTTTATATTTCTTTATTGTGTTCGGCCTTGATGGTGAATAAAAGATTTATATATAGTGATGATGGTTATGGAAGCCGTAGCATCGTTCTGCAAATTACGGTACATATTTTTGTACATTTCTGCGCGTTTTGTACCATTCTTAAAAAAAGTTACTTGAAAATTTCAATTATTTTACAGAACTAGGGATGTAGAATTTGAAACACTGTTGCACGTTGGCCGATATTTCTATCTAAATCCCCTGTATATTCAACAACAAAAGACTTCATAACTTCATAATAATCTTGAGCTTGACGTAGCTTGTGCACAGGGCTCGGCCTGCATGGAGCCAAATTGGCCAAATGGCAAAGAAAATCAAAGTGGTAGTTTTTTTTTTAAGATTTGCGGAAGACTTTTGCAAATTTTGTGCAACATATTTTTTTGCAATCTCAGTAAATTGAGTTGTGTTTCACTGATGAATGCCAATTTCTAGTTAAATAAATTCCGTGACGTCCACCGGTTAAGTTGCTATGCTAAGTTGATTAATTTAAGCAGTAGTTTGCCTGTGAATAGGCCTAATGTCAGTTAGCAAAAAATTATTCCCACAACATTTGGCAAATTTTCTTTAAAACCCAGGCCGAGTCCTACTTTCGCAATAGGCCGACTGTAACGTGCAGCTCTTATCTGATTAAATTCGACAGGACCATGCCGCCTAACGGATCTATAATAGGGCCAGCAGAAGAGCAGGCATTCCCGGTTCTATTGAGGAAGCACAGTTTTATAGTCGATAATACACATTCGTCATTCAAGCGCCCGAACGATGAGACTATCTAGATGTAAGCTTGCGGCATTGGAAATCTTCATTAAATGAGATGCTACCTGTAACCCAAAGAGATGAGCACAAAGATCATGCAAAAGGCATGGCCAGGAATCGGTCAAGCATAGAGAACTGGATATATGCCACAATAGAACACTGGTCATATAGTCCAGCGCTGTCAATTGGTGTGGAAGCAGTTTGCTTGCACCTGAACAATTGAACAATACCCGCCTCAACGATTACCAGCAGGCAGATATGAAAGCTACATAAGTATGTAAATATTGAAAGCCACATTTTGTTAATACCTCATTGGTTTAGCTGCAATATAGCGGAGAAAAAGATGAAAATCGCTTCAAAATGGCGCCATCTTTCTAATGCATTTTAACTCAAATATCCGACTATGGGTTAAATCTTGTACACTTCAAACACCTTTTTCACAAACCTTGTATTCCTTAACTATGGCAATGTTTTCCTTTGTTTCACACACGAGCACTTCGCACTAAAATATATAAAAAATGAATTTCATTATAAAACCCCTGTTGCTGGTTCTTTGTGAACAATCTTGTATCTTTCTATTATATTAAATTTAAATCATCAAACAATCAGTGCACTAAAACGTTAATTCAATCACTATTCACTATATGTGATTTGTTATATAAAAATTTATGAATTTTTATAATGAAAGCTTAGTATATCGAATACTAGAATAAATTGATCGGTACAAGCGAATCAAACTGAGGACTTTTAGATTATGAGATCTTCTAAACCAAAAGAATTGATTCTAAGCAGTGCTGTCACTGCTTGGGATATATCCCTGGATTTAAGGATATTTCAGTGATTGAGGGATCTGATATTCAACGCAACCTTCAGATACTTATTATTCATGATATGAAGCATTTTATAATGGAATCATGGGAAACTGTTACAGATGTAATTATTCCCTTTAGGCCGGGGATCAAAGAATTGGCTTGCAGCCCAGAGCTTCCCGGGCGAGCCGTAAAAGATGACTAAAGAAGGGCAGGCGGTTCTATGATGGCTCTCTTGCACTGAACCCGACTGTATATAGTCTTTGTGCCACACACTCTTTGTGCCACACCTAAACTACCAAAAAATGACAAAAAAATGATGTAATCTATGGCTTTTTCGCGGAGATACCCACAATCTAGGTATACTTTATTTTCACTGTCGTTGACAATTATATGCTCTGCTCTTGCGGTGAATAAAAATATTAATATTACAGTCCATTTTGGTGATCAACGGCATCACTGATTCTAAACCAAGTCATTAAATTATTGCTAGGCCCACTGCGACAGAGTCTCATTGGACAAAGAGATCAAAAACATCAACGGTGTCATTAATGCAGACGGCAGCTCGGTACAGACTCGGCTTGCTAATCAACCGTCCAGCCTACAGCAATAATAAATTTCTACTTTCCCATCCTTGTCTTCGCGTCTTCAGCCACACGCATCCAAACACACGACAGTAGGTGCATTGTACCGTTATATCGCTTTGGTCAAGATAAACCTCGTTCTGTTAGATAATTTGCTAACAGTTTCAGAAATCGAAGTAGATTAAAAGCCTTTGTTTCAATCCTGCAGATGCATTCAAATTTCTCAATTGATCATCAGTATAATTATATTAACCCGGATGTCACGTTAGTTCAAAAACATTCAAACCATTGTCTGTAGTAATGTGGATTCACTTGACCCGGAATGAAAACTATTCTAAAGAGAAAAATGCAATTTCAGTGTTTTGATCACTACTGCATGATCAGGCCTGAAAAATAATTAAGCTTAATTAGCAATGCCACTAAACGGTATTGACCAATGTGTAGATTGGTTTAAATTTGAAACCTGAATACTCTCTATCTCATTACTAATGCCAACTGCCATAAATTAAAAAATTGAGCTACTTGAATAATTTAGTTGTTAAAATATCTCGCTGCTAGACCCACTTACAAAGCAGCTCTTGACCTTGCTACCATAATGCACTGCATTCACTGTGAATACACAAATTGAAGAACTGTCTGTGGTGTAGCCTAGACTGAACAATGTCATGTAATGCGGTGTCAAAATCTTATACTCTGTTTATGCCGTTTGTATAGTTAATAGCTGTACCCCTTCCTATACATTGGTACCGTTGAATAACGAGAGAATAGCGGTGCGCTATAAAGGAAGAAACAAAATAGAGAAATGGACAGACAGTAAAGAATGAATGCCTCCTACCGGCTACTAAGTGACCTTAAATAAATACTGGCGGAAA
>JAQIWG010003586.1:0-17579 GCA_034695025.1 Chamaedrilus cognettii | reverse complement strand
GAGAAGGGCTGAAGATTGGATAAGGTGGAAGGTTTGGACACCAAAGACCTGCCATGTGGCAGAGCACTAAAGAGAGAGATGCTGAAGTGTTGGCGGCATCTAACTTTGATTTTTAAAAATAAATGTCTTTTATTATGTATTCTACTTCCTACTTAGGCACAACAACGATTGGTTTGGTTACTGTCTCTGATATGATCTGTCAAATACCGGCTTCAAAAGAAACATGTTCAGTTTCAACTCCGTGTTCGAGCAGCTGTTTGACTTCGGGTACGTAGGTTTATCTTCTGTGACTTATTTTGTTCAATTTAATCACGTTTTTTATGATCATCAATGATGCAGCATTACAGTGCTGAATTGATCGCGTTGAACTAAATCCTTCGGTTTTCCCTCAGGCTAGACTGATTGCTGCCAAATTATGAATACTATGCTATGACCTTTAAACAAGCATGACGCAACGGGATAGGCTCCACCATTTCTCTTGCCTTTATCTTTTTTTCAAGTTCATTGTTTCATACAATGGTTACATGAATGTACATATCAAATCATGCGAAACAACAAGGACTAAGTAGAGGAGAAACAAAAATCTCCGTATGATGGGCATACACCCCTACTTAACCCTCAAGTAACAGGCAGTTATCTAACGACGACTGAAAAGGAACTTGAAAAAATAAAACAAAAAAAAACGGCACAAGTTATGAATACTAAGAAACAAGTTCGAAGAACACAGATCGCATGTGCCTAGCGAGCATCGAACGTAAACGCACCATAATCTTAGGCGGTATACAGTCTGATATTTTGTGGCGCAAGGTCGTTCTTCACTGTGGTCAATCATGTATTGCGAGGGCGACTCCTGGATTGCTTTCAGTCCCTTAACGGGACCCCGCATCGTCCAACACCATCATGTGTCCACCCCTGCTACAGTCGAGCACTAACAGTGTGCCCAAAGACGGCCAGGCGTTGAGTTTGACGCCTATTAGGTGCTGACACGTTTTGAGATTAACATCAGCATTTGTAGGAAAGTCTTGCCTGCCTGTGTTCAGCATTTTTTGAAGACGCTAGAGCTCTGTCAAAGACGACGAGACGATCAGAGTCAGCGGCAATTACAGTCCAAGTTTCAGCAGCAAGCTGCAGCATACAGCAACCCTGCGACCACTGATTTAGGCCTATTGTAAATTCACAGCAATTGTAGCCAGCGAGAGCTTTGAGCGCCAGACCCCTTTCTGAACGTATCCAAACGTCTGACTCGCAATGCCGATTGGTCGGATAACCTCAGGGGCGCTGAAGCACGAGCTCTCGACTAGGGGGCATAGATAGACGAAGTTGTCCGCGCACCCAACTGAATGACTCCAAATGCCCAGTGGATTCAGAGACAGAGGAAAATCTCTCATGCATGTACTGAAGGACATTGCTCCAACCGTGACTCATTAAACAGCGCTGCCCACCATGCGCTTCAGATGCCAGTTCATCGCCGCGCTGACGAGGCTGGTACAGTGATATTTCCGTTATGAAAATAATTTCTAATTCAATTCATAATTTCATTCTTACCAACTAATTTTACTTCAATTCCTACTTCTATTATCAAATGATTTCCATTCCTAATTTCCATTATTAGTTTCAAATATTTCCTAATTACCATTCCTAATTGTAATTCCGTTCTTGATTTTTTTGGCTATAATCTTTATCATCTCATGTATTATCCTAGATCCTTAATATCATCTTTTGCAAAACAAATACCAGTGTAAACTAAAGTTTTATATATAAATTGTAATTATATTAATGCTTCATATTGTTTATATAAAGCATTTTTCGAAAGACTATACGCAATTTTGCTTAAAACTAAACTGTGTCCACAAAACAGCAAAAAATATTTAAGAAATTAAATCAGGGTAGACATTATGACCGTCAGCATTTTTTTCAGCTCTTAGATGTTCATGGCCTATAGAAGCGATCTTGGTTTTGACTTAGCTTCCATTTATGAAATTGGTGTAGTCCTAAATCCACGAATATTCCCTTCAAAATTGTGTTTGCTAGCCTGTTCTACTTCTTACACGACAGATGAGGGGCTCCATCACTCCCATCACCTTTATAGTGGCCCCATGCGGTCATCCCGTGCGGTCCGTGAGGTCCCGTGCGGTGCTTAGTGTGACTGAAAATTACTAGTATGAAGTCATAAGAAGGATGAAGTCCTTAAAAGACAGTGCATTTCGCCAATCTAATAAATGAGTCAGTCATTTATCAAATTTTAAATCATGGACTCATTCAAAATAGGTATAACCACTGCTTTCTAGAAGTGCTTATAAAAGGACTATAGGCTCTTTCATGGATGCGTTTTTGTTTATCCATGGTTTTTAGAGGGTGCGTTTTGAACTGTGTCATTATTTCCTTTCCATAATTATAACTCCCACTTCTCATCAATTTGCAATCGTACGAATAGACATCTTTAACTCCACAACATATAATTTTAGCCTGTAGCTTTACATTTTCCTTCAAAAAGCAAACGTTTCTGCATTTATTGCTTCATTTCCTTCATTCAAAAAAATATATTTAGGATTTACAATTCCCCAGATGTGGCTTTCAACTTCACAGATTGATTCAAATCCACTCTGTTATGAAGCCCTGTCTCATTTTTTGAGACATAGCATTCAGGTAGCATTCAATCTCAAAATATACGTTCCACATTCTGCCTAATAAGTACGAGACCAGAAGCTGACAACAGATCCAGCCTGAGCCATGGCGTGTAGTTTGCTGCTAAATTTAATTGTTTGCTGCTAAAGTTCATATTATTAATTGCTAACGCAATGATCACTTTGCAATTTTCTTACTTTTCTTAGCAAAGGGTTTCTGTGAACCTAACCTGCTGAGGAATAGAGATCAGTGTTGAAAATTTATTTGATATTTCAAATGATTTTACTTCACAAATAATTTGAAATTCAATTCATAATTCCATCATGAAACAATTTTAATTTCTAATTTTCATTCTTCCAAAAAAATCATTTCCAATTCAATTCCTAATTCAATGACCATTAATGGAAATATCACTGGGCTGGTAGCCAGGATGCAAACCCTTACGCACTCTGGAGCTCACGGGAAAAGTGAGCTCGAGTTCCCATCAGCCCTGATGCGGTTTATGTTGTTTTACTACATGGAACGATGACTACGATCATTCCCAGGACCGATCACGAGAACCATGGTGGAAGCTATCGTGGCTCGGATTGTTCCATGTAGCGAATCACTCCGCTCGACGATCGTTCCCGTCGGATCGTCGTCCCTTCTTCGCTCCCTCGATCCGATCGTTGACGCGATCACGTCGTGCCTGATCGCTCACTCGGCGTCTGATCGGAGCCAGGAATGATCGTAGCTCCCATCGTTCGTAGTGTGGACATACTTTGTAGACATATTAGTAGTTCATAGTAGTAGTAGTACTGGTACTAGTAGTAGTAGATATATTAGTGCTAGACATACAGTAGACACATTAGTGGACACATTAGTAGACTCATTAGTAGACACATTAGTGGACACATTAGTAGGCACATTAGTAGAGACATTAGTAGACACATTAGTAGGCACATTAGTAGAGACATTAGTAGACACATTAATAAAGCCCAATCAATACTATGCTCATTCCCTGGGTGCACATTACCGGGGTTCTTCAAAACGTCGGCCCACTGTAGACCGAGTCGAACGCGGCCTTTAGTTCCGCAGGCGAGACTTATGTAGCGGGGCTGCTGGAACTCAATCAACAGCAACCGAGGGAAGTGTGACACTATGAGTTTATACCTGACAGAAGTGTGATGCTCCGGTGGTTCTTGAAGCCTATCTCACAAGGCGTGGCCTTGCAAGCTGACTCTGTTTTCGCCGTGTCCAATCTCGCTCGACATCAGGCAGCTGTGCAGGAGGAGGGATTGACATGCTGCTATCACACTGCGTGGCAACTCCAGGATTGTCCAGCTGATCCGAGTCGTAGGGCCTCTCTCGCTCAGTCAGGCCACCCAGTTAGGGCACGCTTGAGATGGAGGCGGAGGGTCGCGCAGACCGGTTTATGATCAGATCCTATCTCGAGGCTTCCCACGCGGCAGCCCTTTTGCGACTTTTAACGCGTGCCCACCCGCATTATATGGCATCTCCTTCCTTGTCTTATCTTCTTGTCACGGCTCATGGGCCTGTCGCCTATGTTAAAGTAGTGAAAGATTTCAGTATTCACTGCATAATTACTAACATCTACTTTATACCTTTGCGGGTGTAACGTGCTTTAATTGACACATCATTTCTCTAAATTTGTTATGGCTGTTGTACTTTCTAATTTAACATTTATCTACGGGTAGTTCTAAGCTGGTGATATGACAGGGGATGCATCCCTCGCTACTTGCATGCAAAGTAAAGTCAAGTTTTATTAATACTATAATCTAGCAAATAGAAGTCATACTAAGGGAAACAAACTATCACCCCCACTCCCCCCCACCGCCACCCATCAGCATCAAGTATGCTAAGGAAGGCTGTTGCCATTATGAAATTGTTGTGTCAGCACAACCAAACATTTGAAAAACATCTCCGTCTGCACGAGTTATGTGATGATCATTATCCCCATCCATCAAAACTTTAGCAACCGCCAGGGGCTCTGGCTGGGCTCGCTGGCCGGTCTGGCGCTGGGGAGGGGGCGGGTCTACGTGTAGCCTATCTCGTCAATATTTTTTTGCTTTTGTTCTTGTGAAAGGTAATTAAAGGAGCCTATCCAACAAATGCTATATACATATATGCTACATCTAATATAATACATATATACTACATGTACATGTTATGTACATGTTAGTTGGATAGTTTTGTGTTTTTCAGGCGACGACCGTCAATTTGGAGTATCGGTTGGAATCTTGATCGTTGTGGTGGTGGGATTTAGCATAATTGGTGTATTGATCGTGTATCGCACAAGGCCCAACAAGAAATCAACTGAACTCACAACAAAGGACAAATCTTCTTTACTTGATCGGCGAGAAAATGTAAACGTCTCTTTCAAAAACAAGCCAGCAAAATCTGCTGTACCTAATTTGTCAGATAATGAAAACGACCAGACTTCCTTGATCAAATGTAAACGACTATCATGACGCATGAGGAACTACCCCCACAATCACATTCTAATAACGATGATTCGGATTCTGAATCAATAAATGCAAGTCTGGGTTTTGATCATGACGTCATCACACTGAATGAGTACACTGAAAGCTTGATCTTGGATTAATTTAACTTCACGTAATTGGTTTTTTGGATACTCATTTCGGATTAAAATTCTAACACTAGATGGAAGGAGGCGGCTTAACTGTGCGGCGTTTAGTCCCCAAAGCATGGTGTAGTAGCCGGTTGGGCCACCCTCAAGTTTGTTTCAAGCAATCCTAAGCAGAGATATGTGATTAAAGATGTTTAGAACAGATCTCGGATGGTGCGCTTGCATGACCAATCTATATTCATTATGCGTGTGAGGATTATGGATAACATAGACTATACGCACACTCTGCGCAAACAATCTGACGCTGCTTTATTATATGCTGCTTGTTGACGATATGCGGCCCGACTCAAAGTGGACTTCCAAAACACTCGCCTGTTATAGCTTTCTATTTCGCTTGTATGTACATGTAGCTCTAGCTTGTCGGTAGCATTATCATAGTATTAGTGTCAGCACTATTTTCTATGTAGAATTACTAACCGAGAATTTATTTAACCGAGAATGCATATCGCAATCCCATCGTTGTCCATTTAATTATAGTGCATTAATTTTTTTGACGTCATTGATACATTCAGTTTGGGGTCCATTGCATCCGTATTCTCATAAATTGAATTTTGATATTGATTTTAAAGCGCAGTACAAATTAAACAAATAGATTGGATAAAGCTCCATACCAAACAACTGAGTTTTATGTGCGCAGTGATCTCACATTAACCACAACCTCAACATTCCCATTTGGGATCCATTGCTGGATTGCTGGATCAATCCTTACACCTGCATCATCCACCATTGTTGGTACAACAATTTTGGGGCATTAGGAACAAATTTCAAGATTTGATTTTTTCCCTGATGAGGCTGCGCAGTGGCGTCTTTCTCCCCCAATTTTAGGCTGGATATATGGGGCCCACATCCCCCAAAAATTAAAATTCACAATTTTTTCACAATGACCAAATTGTGCACACATAAACAACTATCAATTGGCAACGTATTTGTTTAATTTAATGCCATTCTGTGGAATACATGTAGTTCCAAAGTTATGAGCCAAAGTTATTGACTTGTCCCTATCCTTTAGTATTGAATTGGCGACTGTTCTACTTACACATAAATTTGTTAGATTTGTACGGTAAAAAGGGACGATTTTCAATTTCCACACTGTTTCTAAAGTCAGAAGACGCCAACTTACATGGAAAATCATCCAGGCAGTTAAAATCAGAATTGCGACTTGGCCAAAATCATTGCTTGATAAGCGTCGGCGATAAGCAGTACGCCGCACAACAACACCATACACGTATAAGCGCCGCTGGCTTTACGCGCCAGCGGCGGATTAGTCAATTTCAAAGCTCATAGCATTCCGACCAATGGACAGAACTTCATCAAACTTGGCAAAAATATAGATATTAAATTGCTAATTATATAGAAATTTTATTTCGTCAAATCAATGATCAGATCAACGATCAATGATCAGATCATATCAGATCAACATAACAGAAATGAAGTAAAAAATGAATACACAAGGTGACAGACTATGCACAGTGAGAAATGAAGACAATGCATGTAACGAAAATCCGTCCCGGCACAGTAACAGATTAGGCCTATATAGATAGCACTGCGTGCACAGAAAGGATTAGCATAATTCATTAGCATAGCAAAGCATGATATCCACTCGCTCTTTGCCGATTATTTTTGTTGCTGAAATTTTATTTTCTGGTGATCAGAAGCAATTTTCAAGTTTTTTTTCCACGTTTTGGTTAGTTCTCCATTAACACCTAATCCATTTAATAACGACACATGTGTTACTAGTAGCTGACTTCCCGTGCAATTGCACAGAATAGTTGCCTGGAGAAGCGGTAGCTCTTGTGTTGCAAGTTGTAACGAATAACGACTACTATCATATATTACATATTTTCTAAGCACAAAAGGTACTTTGCATTAATTTTGAGAGAAGATATTAAACATCACAAAGTCTCCAAGGAAGATTTTCATCTCTCATTAAACGACGTCATGTGCGACTATACCCCTGCTTCATATAATTCTGTCCAAATAAATATCTTCGATAGACCTATTGTCACCGCAATAAAAAAATGAGGATTCCGTTTGTATTTCCGTATAGGTTATTTCCGATAATGATAACACGCATACTCGTAGTATGCCTCATTGACTTTATAATATAGTGGACTGCTCATATTAATTTAAGATTCGCAAGACCAATGAGGCCGATATTACGAATGTAAACAAATATTGTGATTGGATGGAAGGAGGTCCTGACCCTGCCGACATCCCAGCATGCACAACGCGCGTAGCTCATCCCGTAATGCAATACGCCGGAACAATCCAGAATGCAAAGCGAATTTTTTCAAATCAAATTCAAAACTAACGGATTCTTATTTGAAACCCGTTAATTATCATCTGTATCTGTTGCGTGATTTTGTTACGTCATATTAAAATAATTAATAATGCTTAAAAAAAAATATTTCACGACTTTGATGACATTTCTTGGAAGTTAATTATAGGCCTAATTATTCAGCATCACATATCTTTGGTTGTTCTAGTGACCTTTCCCCCGCGGGGGAACAGCCTTGGCCAACTGGCCTCAATAAACAAGCAGCCTTGGCACTGTAGCTCCGCCTCCACCTCCATCGTGCCAGATATTGCAGTAACACCCAGTGGTATGCCCTCTATGGTGGCATGAGTGGCACTAGTTAATCAACACCGCCCAGCACTATAATATTGTGATCACAATCTACTCGCGCCTAAATATGCGATGCAGTAATGTATCTGGACGAAAAAGTAACCGAACCCTAACATAAACCCCAACCCCTAAACCTGACTTAAGCGCTAACCCAACCATGTGAAAATCATGGCATTCATACGTGGATTTGGAACAACCACATGATTTCCACATGTGACCCGCGTGTGTTCCACATGTAAGTCACATGCGGGTGAACTGACTCTAAATCTTAAAAACCGGTCTAACTAACTCTAACCGCAATCTATTTCCAGCCATACATCAAACCATAACCATTGAAAAACGCGAAGGCCACATTTCTCCAGATTTCTCCAGTGGCCGCAGTCACCATAGTCGCGACTGCCCAGCTCGAGCGAGTTTTGAGGTGGCTCCAGCTAAATTGCCAATGCCGTGCATGCGTTGCTGGATGGCGCGATCTCTAACCTCGCTTCAGCTAGGCAATCATGGATATGGTGACTACGGCCCCAGATCCCTCTCACCCTAGCGTTGAGCATCAGCATTGTCGCTCGTTTAGCCGCGACTTGTGATCACCGCAACGCTACTGATCACGTGACACGAGGTCGGAAACCATATCGTGCGTAGCTTTCGCTGTCGAAACACTTGTTTTGAGAACAGCTTGTGCTATTTGCAGCTCTAGCAACAACTGTAAAACTGGACGTTCCAGTTATACAGTTATACAAAACTATCGACATCACCCACTGCTGGAGTGGACTGCGTTCAGTAGCAAAATGGATGCACAGCAGGAATTTCGCCTCCGGAGTTGTTTGTTATTAAGACCTTTGCCTGTCTGTGATGCTCTCCACTAGAGGTCAGCAAGGAGATACGCAACGCGTTGTGGCAACGTGAATTCACGTCAGTGGCGCGTTGGTGGAGTTGGAAACGTGGGGTGTTGGTGGAGGTGGCGTTTGTGGAGTTCAATTTGGACGGTGGTAACGCGTTACAGTTTTTATTTGTACGTCGGTGACGCGTTGGCGTTGCTGAAAGTTATTTTTTCAAAGTCATGGCCATTTATTTATATTTGTCATCTATAAGAATGAAAGATTCTTAAGTGAAATATAAAAATTGCATAAAATGATTACCTATATTTATAATTCAAAAATTAGACAATATTTTGTTTGCGCTCGGATAATTTACCTTCCCCCCGCCTAACTCAGTGGACCAATTGACTCTGCATGCCTAGTACTCAACGTCGACAAGCAGAAACCAATCAGAAATGGCGACAAAAATTGAACGCGCTTCGTTGTCTTAGCCGCTGCAGCTTGCAGGCCATTGGTGGCCTCCATGAAGCTATTAATTTTTTTTAGTTCCATATCGACCCCGTATTACAGAAGCGGCTAGCGGCGGCATTAGCCCTGTGCACGTCAACGTTTGATTGGTTGCTTGATTGACCGCGCAACTGTCAATCTTCACACAAGAAAATTTATTTAGTTTTCAGATTAGGGTTAGGGCTCCGTTAGGGTAAGCAGGCTAGGGTTAGGGCTGCGTTAGGGTCAGGGTTAGGGTTTGGATTAGGGTTAGTTAAGATGAGACATTTTATCAGATGAGATATTTTATCTGATGAGATATTTTATCTGACGAGATATTTTATCGGATGAGAAATAATTTTGTCAGATGAGATCTGATGAAACAGGATGTTTCAAACAGTGTCAAACTATTCAAAGTACATGTTGCATCAGATGAGTCGTTGCATCAGATGAGTCGTTGCATCAGATGAGTCATTCATCGAATACGTTTTTGGTCAGACAAGGCGCAGTGCGCAGACATCCCTCGAGTAATCGCAGAACGTAGCGAAGAACGTCTTTCTCTCACTGTCGAACCAGGCGACATTAATCCACGCACGTACGTACTCGAAGGTGTGCAGCCTGCGGCAGTGCTTCAGATCTGGGTCGAACACCAGCGCCTCGTGGCTTGTCAGGACCAGCGTGCAGCCGTGATCATCAAGCGCCAGTGCATCGACCGAGGATCCCTTGTAGAAGTTGTGCATGAGCGGACCCGCGCCAGCACCTGAAATGAGTTCCTTGCCGCGCTGAATCGGATGTGGATAGGAGGAGTTGGCGCCATCTGTGGTCGGCTCAAGGTGCATCACGCTGCACCACCAGCCGCCGCCATGGATTTCCTGCGCGAAGCCGATCGTCAGTGTGTGACCGTTGGGGGACAGCACGGTGTTTGAGACATACTCGTAGGCACACGGCGGTGTCGGCTGCCAGCCACTGATCCTGTGAACCACCGTCCCGTCTGATGTGTCGATGACGAGCGCGTCATTATTGTAGTTGAGCAGGACGAGACGGGTACCGGTCGCGACGAGGGACAAATAATTGGGAGCGGAGAAGTGCGCAGCGTCAAACCCAGTGGCTCTCGGCAAAACGGCGAGCACCTCCCCGGTTGCTATGGTAGCCTCGCCGGTCGGACGGATCTTGTAGACGTGCCAATCTGGGTGCCTGAAATATATTAGTGACGAACACCTATTCGATATGATTTTGTATTTGCGGGCGGCGAAGCGGCCTGATGGGTGAAAGTAGCCAAGTAGCCAGTGATATACCATTGAACCAAAATGGAATATTCCTAGATTCTGGGTATATAGGCCAAGAATCTACCAAGATTGCAATTTCAGACAAAAAATACCCAGCTCTCATAACAAAATGCGTTATTTTAATTTTATAAATACCCAGATATCTGAGTATTTCTTTAAAAAATAGATTCCTAAATTACCAAAATATCCCCAAATCTGGGGATGAATTCTAAGCAATAGCATCACTGCTGGTAGCCAACATTGGTACTATAACCTAATTACTGAGCCAGGGTGGTGTGAAAATCTGGGTATTTTTATTTTGATGTAATTAATTCACAAACTTTAGTGAAAAACTCTCATTGGAGCCTGATCATTTTTTTTGCATTTTTTCGATGCATTTCAACACCTTTGTCAGGATTTTTCGTGGCCGGTTCTTTGCGGAGGGGGAGGGGGTTGGAATCATTTTGCTTGATTTCGCAACATGATGTACAATACATTTTGAACGTTGTGTCCTCGTAACACTTAAAGCATTTACTTTGAAAAATATGTACAATTATATGGCTAAAAAGAATGAGAAATGGGCACAGATTTTCTCAGTCAGGGGATTTTTTAATATTTGACAAAAATGGAGCGTTATCAGCAAAACTTTGATAACTTCAATTTGACAACTCTTTTGTTAGCTATCCAATGATTGAAAAAAGACGTACACGTACATGCAGGCTACATCAAATTCAGTTTTATTTCAAACACAAGTATAATCCCGTGCTGGGGACGTTATTGTGAGTTTGAATTCGAACCCGGCGACGACGTAAAGGCATCTCTGGCTGGGGCAGGATGTGATGAGATATGGCTTTGTCAGATTGGACACGGTCAGCTCGCGTTGATTGGTCAGAAGCAGGTCATCCTTGGAGTACGTCATGTCCAGCACCTGCGACAGCATCGCCTGTGATTTGCCTATCTGACAATTTTTGCTAAGTATAAACTTCAATAAAAATTGACCAATACCGTATCGCTATGTAATATTCAGTTTCAGTGATACCATACAACTCTAATTGATCCATAAAAGAGAAGTGCCATCAGTTTTATTTTCTAATGTTTGTAATCCTACAAATTGACAAACCTAATGTAATTTTCTTAAAGTGTCAAGAATAATTCATAAGGGCCCAACTAAAATTAAATAAATAAATAATAAATAAATAACAGAGGCCTAACATTAACGGTCATAATTCTGTATTATTGAGCGACGCGCAACTTCATCATAGGCCTACAAAATAAATCCTCAGCATTTATTTATTTCATGACGCGGTTACTCAGTTAACAAAATGTTAAGTTTTAAATCATTGCTTCACACACATAAATATTAATATTCGTTTTCAAATATCATCGTTTTTACACCAGAGATACTTCGACAACGCTGATCAAATCCAGCATTATGGATGCTTGCCTGGATGCTGCAGGCTATGGTGTCGTTGTCGTCTCGATCTGCGCAGATCAAGTACATATGATCGCCGAGACACGTGCCGTCAGAGAGGTGACCGTAACGCGGCCGCCCAACTACCGCGAGCTCGACCGCCCTCTGCCGATAGCGCATCGTCGGGTCTGAATGTCATGGGCGCAACCACGGTGATTTTTTTTTTTATTAAATAGACGTCACTTCTTACAACTTAAGGGGTCTTCCCAAAAGCTGGGGAGGTCATCCCTAAATCTACATCACTTTTTATGCTTCTTTTCAACCTTTTTTTGTACAGAAACCATTCAAACTTAAGGGGTCTTTCCGAAAGTTGGGGAGGTCAACCAAAAAGTCGGGGAAGTCATGATCCCCATTGGTTGTGCCTATGCTGAATGTGAACCAGTGTGTACCAGCGTGAACAATGAACGAACTGGATTCAATTCAATCAACTTCGAACTAACGTAGGGGAGGGAGGGGGTTAAGGGAGAAAGTACAATACAGTATATATTATACACTCTACATCGACGTCATAAGCTGCAGACTTTTAGAAGGTCGCTAAGGCGGGCTGCCTGCTAAATTTGCAGCCTTTATTGTATGATAAATTTTTAGATGGGTAACAGATAATTTGCTATCAAATGAGGCATCCGGCCTCATGAAAGCGACATTGAGAAATTAGGCCAAATTTGATATGGGGAGCAGGGCTGAGAGACGAAGTCCAAAAATACTTCGAAGTCAGATTGTATTGAAACCGCTAGTCTGATATCATCTCAAAACCTGATTTCTGTGCAGCATATATTTAACAAGCACTTACAAGAAGTCAGTCTGACCCAAGATAAGCATTAAACTTCTTCGTCTTGTTTGTACGGCGTGGTCAATCCTGCTACCGTTATGCTCTTTTAATTTTCATGTAGAGCCAACGCTTTGGCACCGGTATTCGCACGGAAAAGAAGGAATATCGTGCAGTACACCTTTGTGCATGAAAATGAGAAGACGCTTTTTAGCAAGCTCATATATTAATCTAAAATCTTTGGCAATGATTGGGTCTCACGTCTGCATTCGTTATCATTCGAATGTGTTGAAGTAAGATGGGATTGAAGTGCTGCGTTGGACATTCCAGCACCGTGTGAATTTTAATGTCGCGTATACGGGGCGGGCGTGGCCATCAGTTGAACGGGTTTGGGACGTGTTGTTGATCGGACGGCGGTGGAGACGATTGGCCTCAGAGCAGCTAGGGCCTGTTTCTCTAAATATCTGATAAAAAATTTTAGTCTTACGAAGTTCTTCAGAAAAATAATTTTTTTATCCTTTATTTAAAACTCCGCACTGCCACGAGCAATGATGACGTCACGGCGGTCAGCGAATGTATTTTAATTTTAAAAATCTGATTATGATTAAGTTTGAGCTTAAAGTTAGGGAAACTCTGAGAAACAGGCCCAGGCCTCTCGTAGCCTATAGACTGCATTTTGCATGTAGGCTAAACTAAAGGAAGCCATTTTTATTTGTTCACCCCCGACGATGAGTTGTCGCCTGACTCTTTGATGAAAGACGTAAGTCTCGATGACGTCCCTCCAGCGAGGACACACTGACGCCAGATGGCGGTAGATGTCACAAAACTTGCGATGACGTCGCGTCAACTTCTCCGACACTACGACGTGCGTGAGGATGCGCTCGAGGAGCTCGGGCGGGAGACGAGTGAACTAGAAGTAACCGGTTAGCGATAAGACACTGGTAGTTGTAAACTTGTAGGCCTACACAGAGGCCTTGATTTTTTCAAGGCCCCCCCTGAATAATTCAAGCTTTGATTAATTAATTGAAGGTCCGCAGTTAAATTTGTTGTGTATAACTATAATATGAATCAAACATCTTCAATTAGGTTTATAGAAAGTTGCGCAATTCTAAATTAGTCAAAGGGGAGAGGTCCATGGTCCGATTTGGCAAGAGGTTGGGGGCTGAATTCCCCAGTTAATCCCGATTACCTAGTTCAAACTTATGAAGAGAATGCGATTTCGAATTTGACCCTCCACCCCATTTAAAAATAGGCACGACAGAATCATTGTTAACAACACATCGTCATGATTGTTAACAATGGCCTGAACATAATCCTCTGCTTCAATCCAAGAGATTTTTTTCCACATAATTGATTTCGCATTTAGACTGAAATCTTACTTCAACTTCATCTTCGGCTTCTCTACAGCACTTAACCTTAATAGGTGATTATTTGCAGGGCTGACGAAATTAAGCACCTTTACCAGGGGTGCACGAAGTGACTCTAAATCTTTGCGCGGCCCGAAATCGAACCGACTCTCTGCCACACTCGCCACGCTCGCAGTCTGAAGTGCGCGATTAGACCACTCGGCCACAACGCTTCGTTACAATGCACGCTCCTCCATGGTCGCGAGTTCTTTAATTAAGGTCATATGTGTAGGCGTAAATGTGGTGTTTTCAAATGGTGGTAGGGGCCCACGTGTTCCGTGTTGGCTACATGTGTACCAGCTTTCCTGATTGAAGTGATAAGCAAATGATCATTACAGATTATCATCATTACAGAGCTATGGAAATAAAGCCGTTAAAATGTTGTATTTTTAGTGTGCATTTAATAAGCTGCTGCGTGAGAGTTACGTTTTTGCCGCTGCAGGAATGCCCTTTCTGACGCCAATCATATTATACATTATTTGGCACGATGCTTACATGCCCAACAGCGGAGCTTTTTTATTTTACAGCCAATTGCTGACGGGTGTGTAGCGCCGTGGTTTTCGAAGTTACCAGCGCAGTCATGCTGAAAAGTCTGCAACTCCGTGGTTTAGTAGTATCTTGCTTTGAGGCCGACCTCCGGACCCAGAACTGATCATCCCGATGCCTTAACCACTACATCACGGCGCCTCGCTGATATTTACTGTTCGGTTAGAGTTACGGTCAGTGATACGGTGATGCTATGTAAAAAAAACCATGTTATTTTGTTTTTAAAAGAACGTGCATAGGTCGCCATAAAACCACGCGCTACAGGCCCTTCAGCAAGGCTGTTAAACACACGCGCGTCGCTAGCTGCTAATCTCGTGCAAGATAATTGTTTATTTGATTGGCGTCGGGAAGGGCATCCGGCAGTAAAACCCCAGCTCCAGCGTTCCTCATCAGGGCGAAACGTCTGTGTGAAAACATTTTACGAATGTCATATTTTGACGAATTAACAGATTTGATGACATGAAAGCGGTTAGTTAGACAGCCTAAGCAGGCCCGCTACATAGGTTGCCTGTTGCCATCAGATATAGGCCCAGTTGTTTGGTGCGCTTAGATCTAGTAATACAACAAGCTTGAGAGCGAATAACATATTACCAGATCCTGTTCCATCTCGTTCTCGTTAGAAGGCGACACTGGATTAGAGGATCAGATGTTCTTGTGGATCACCTCGAGCGTCATCGACGGCTGAAGATTTAATTGTACTACAGACTGATGCTCTAACTTATGGCCTAGAATAGTGCGTGTGTTGCATGTGTTGAAGTTTTGCTGTGTTAAAGAAATAGCATTGTATGGACTTCGGTTTACAACCAGCTGGGCAAAATGTTTATAAATCTTCAAAGTTATACTTATGACGCTGCATTGTATCGAACGATATACCTAGGCCTACTCAGCAAGTTGCATGCTGGTGACTGTGTTGTTAAATACATGTACCTACAAATGTAGCTGGTACGAAGCTGATGCAGCTTGGCCGCCTATAGGCCTACATGTACATGTTGCTGTTGCAATATACCTTGGCTAAACGTTACTAAGCGAAGGCCTTTGTAGCTATTACTAAAGTCCAAGAAATCGTAACAAACTTTTTCAACTTCTATTGTCGACGTCATTTTCGTTACATTCAAAAACCAACGAGCTTAAAACTGCTCTAAAGATCCTGTTGATTTATGTTTCTTTAAAATTCGCTTTAAAATAACTGCAGAGTTCCTAATTTAATCATTCAATCACACTAAAATATCTCGTGTTAACATTGTTAGTAACAATTCGCTTAAATTATTTGCAAATGCTATACATCCAGAAAACCTTGTTAACGCAGCAGTGCGTGCATCTGCGGATGCTTAATACACAACCTTAGCAGAGGTCGAACTGTAGCTAGTTAGGCTGCATTGTTCCTGCGTCTCATAACATGACAAAACCGCCTAGACAAAACTTCTTCTCCGTTGTGCTTGCTGATAGTTAATATGACCTTGATTACATCATTCCCCGAATCGGCTACGTACCGAATTTATCAGACGAAGCGTTGTGGCCGAGTGGTCTAAGTCGCGGAGCTCGGATTACGGGCTCGACAGCGCGTCAGTTCGAATCGCGGCCGCGGCAAATTCGTGGCATTTTCGAGTCACTTCGTGCACCCGTAGCAAAAGTGATTTAAACTCGTCAGCCCTGCAAATAATCATCATTTGGGTAAAATGCTGTAGTGCAGTTGAAGTTCAAGTGAAGTGCATTTTACGTGCATGATACTCCTTATACACGCTGTAGGTCACTCGTATAAGCTCACGAATATATAAATCTCAATACCGCCAATTAACGACTAATAATTGTGTTTAATCATTGATGTTAAATGGAAAAAAGTGTTGAAAACATGTGTGATCATTTAATCATCTCTACTCAAACTCGCCATGAATTCATAGTCCCGGCGCCGGCAACTCTGAAACCATGGCGTTACAGGCCCTTCAGCGAGGCTGTTAAACACACAAATGTTGCTAGCTGATAATAATCGTCCAGGGTAATTTATTGTTCAGGTTGGCGACAGGAAGGGCATCCGGCCGTAAAAACCCAGCCCCAATATTAACGTCTAACCGGTATTAACACGGACACGGCGTTACAGGCTTGCTCGTAGTGCACAAGAATGGACGTTAAAAACGATGATTATGATTATTCCAGGGCCGACGTGTGGCGCGTAAGCAAGATTCGCCCCTCCTCATCAGATAACAACTCCTCAACTGGCGAGACGCTCACCGTTCTGCCTCTCAACACCACGTACTTCCTCGCCGAACACAAGTACCCCTCGAGACTCGATGTCACTCCGTCCGGACTTTGTCTCGCCCTGATCATCCGTAAGCACATAGTCACCGTGCACGTGTTAATCATCGACTCGCTCAGCGGAGCTGTCTTGCACGGCTGACCACGTACAATGACCCGACGCATCTGCTACACTCCCTCGTGAACACAGCCATCTTGTGCGACGGTCAGGCGTTGACCATGGCGTTCAAACGAATCGCCGATGCGGGCAGAACGAACGTCTTCGTCAACTGCGAGCTGAACGACAGTCGTTGCAGCTTCTCAGATTATGGGTTCAACATGTCTGCAGCGGACAAGAAGTCGTGGGTCGGGAGGGTCTTGCTGGATGAGCGCGGATGCTTGTTGGTGACGACACGTTGCGGTGTGAGGGTGTTCAGCGCAGATCTGAGGCGCTGGCGGGAGGTCTACAGGTCTGGGTATCAGCGCGTTAGCGTGGACTGCTTCACGTGGCTCGTGGCTCGACGCCGCTCGCACGACGGTGGTCATCAGAGCGTCGTCTTGCAGATTCTACGCGCTGCGACTTATTTGATGGCCTGACAGCGGCGCTCGTGTCGCATTCTACGTTGCATTCTGATACTAGGGCGGATATACTGCATGTCATCTGTACATACTGGGACGCAGGGCCGTAGCGTGA
>JAQIWG010003585.1:0-17582 GCA_034695025.1 Chamaedrilus cognettii | reverse complement strand
CCAGTTTTATCTCCATTGAAGTATTCAATTTTGTGTTGGATGCGGTACTTCGTTCGGTTGGTGTCGTTGTATTATTTGAATTGTTTCCTGTACTACACTGCTTGTGTGAAATAAAGATCTATATATCTACATACACACATACATACACACAGTCCGCTGCGTGCGAGTGGATGGAGGGCAATCAGACTGGCTTGGCATCAATAGAGGAATGAGGCAAGGCTGCACAATAGCGCCGAACGTCCTTCTCCTTCCAATGGATTGGACGATGGAACGCACGGTGAACAAGGGTCAGCTCGGCGCGCGCATTGGAGACCAGTTGCTCTCGGATCTGGACTAGCCGACGACATGGCACTCCTCGCGGAGATGCTGCAGGGTCTGTTGCTAAGCCTTGGCATCATGCAGTCCGAGGCAGCGACCTTCGGGCTGGAGATCAACTGATCCAAGACCAAGATACAAACAACTGCTACCTGCAACACGCCGACTGTTAAGACACCGCTTGGGAACGAGATTGAAGTCGTGGACACCTTTACTTACCTAGAGGTACAGATTGAGAGTACCAGTAGTAGTGAGTCTGAAATCCGGCGGAGAATTTAAATAGCGCGCAGCTGCTTCAAGCAACTAGACAAACACATGTGGCGCTCTAGGATTCAGCTCGCAATCCGGCTCTACAATATGTACATCCTGTTGTACATGACTGTTGTTCATTGACAAATTGTTCGTTACAATTTAAAACTCTCTCTGTAGACTGGTAACAAACACGTTAAAGACAAGTTAAAACTTTCATCATAAAAATTCACCGTTCAGTGATTCATATCAATCATTAAATCACAGATCACCAACAAAAAGTAACAATTCACCGACGATGCGAATTGTATACATACATGAGCTACGGTACGATAATAACAGTTGATGCTTTAATATTAAAAAAATTTATCATGACATTCGAGATGTATATAGAAGGGCCCGGAAAGACACGAAAGAAGTTGCTTTTACAGTTTTTTTCGATAGATTGTTCCAAGGGTTTATTACTCTGCATGCGAATTTGTCCGAACTTGGACAAACTCTGCATGCGAATTTGTCCAAGTTAATGTGATAAAAATTTAATTGACAATGCTTATTGCGTTCCGTAGTTATTGAAGAAATTCATTGGGTCTTTTACTTTTGAGCCACGGTGTACATACCGTATGACAAAGAATTCTAAGGATAAAAGACAATTTCATAATAAGCGATTTTAAGAGAAAACCACAGCAATTTCTAACGATACAACGGCGTAAGCTATACATCTATTATAGGACTATCACTCACACTTGTATCACAACCCTGACACCTGTCTTGCTATTGGCCTACGTGATGGTTCAACAAAAAACGTTATCCCACATCTTCACCCACATACATGTATGCGCAATAGAGTATGGTCAGGATATCAACGATTACAATTTAACGTAAAGTGACATATATTTTGTAATAGTTTGTTAAGTCTTTTTGTTGGACTTTGTACGTTTGTTATTGATAGAGAATCACCGCAATCACAACTAGAGAAGTGAGGAAGTGTGAGATGACATTTGTTTGGACCACTGCGTATAACACCAGATATAAAAAACATAGATCACATGCCATATCAACGATAAAAAGTACAAACTGTCTATCTACAAATAGAGCCAGCAGAGAGTAGAAAAGCGAGACAATGTGCATTATTGCTCTAGTTAACTACAAAACGAAAAATAATAAAAACCAATGCGTATCAAGTTAATATACCATTAATTTGACCTCCTGGAGGGCATCACCAATATATAATACACCGAGTAAATGCAGCCATTATACAAAAAACTTGACGTTTGCTTTCCCAAAAACTAAAAATAATTTATCAGGGCTTCTGCCAAATCACCTCAATCACAGAAGATGTATAAGTTGTGAATTATCTTCACACGAAAGGAACATCAGGAATTATCTGACTTCTACTATCACGTCTCAGTGGGAAAAATTCACTCAAATTTTGTTTGTTAGAGACAGACTGCAATCACCAATCTTTATACAAAAATATTTTTAATTTTTCAAGGGAAAATTCAGTCATGTATACCAAAAACATCATCCACAGTCTGCTGTCCGTTTTACAAAAAAGATCAGACAGCGGGGAAAAAACATAATTTAACTTTTGGGAGAAGTTCATATGACATTTTTCTTTAAAGAACATCAGTCAATTATCTTTCTGATAAATCACGTAAGGTATTGAGAAGTAAACATCAAATGATTCTTTCTTTCAAACTTCCTCCTATTGATGTCATTTCAAATATCGTTCTGCGTATTCCACAGAACGCCCTACTCAACCTCCTCAATAATCTCCTCAATGTCTGCGTCACCCTCACCGCCCGTGAGAGGCTCATGGACTCCAATTTGATGTCCCCCAATAGTATTTCTGCTGTCCTCCTGCTCTAAATCGCTAGGAGTCCTCGACACATATGCTGTATGTTCCTCTCCAAACGTCACATGTTTTGCTGTCGCACTGTGACTACGTCGAACAATACTTTCTCCATCGTCTTCCAGACTTGCTTCCTCTTTGCTATCAATCATGGTTTTTCCCCCTCTATTTTTCATGCGACTTTCCCCGTCTTTGCTCCCCAAAGAGCTTCCCATCTTCCCATTTCTCTCAGGATCTTCTCCCTCTTTCCTTACCTTAGATTTTCGCTGCTCTTTAGTTTCTCCAAAACTTTTCCCATCTTTGCTGTCCCCTAGGGCTTTTTCCTTCCAAATTCCCTCTGAAATTTCCCCCTTCTTATTCTTCCCAGAACTTCCCTCCTCCTTATTGCCCCCATGACTTCCTCCCTCTTTGCTCCTTCCTGTATTTTCATCCTGTCTACTTCCAACGGAAATTAATACCTTGTCATTCGCTGACTTTTTAATATGACTACCAAGCTCCAGCTGCTGTGAATTTTGCTGCTGCTCTTGTTCCTTCGCCTGCTTTTGCTGCTTCTGATGCTGCATCTGTTGATCGCGCTGCTGTTGCGGCTGTTGTTGCTGATGCTGTGGCATTTGCTGCTGCTCTTGCTGGGACTGCTCTTGTGCCTTGTGCTGCTGAGCTTGTTGCTGTTCTCTCTTTTTCCAAAAGTGTTCAACTTCGTCGACAACAGATCCCCAATTTGATGGACCTGAGGCTATGTTCATATCTTCCTCGGGCGCCTGACGCTTCGTGATTCCACGCTTGGTCGGATCCGTGATTCTGTCATGACTGGGCTGAGGATGGGATTGCACATGAGCTTGATCGAGCTTTTGTGATTCGCTGGAATTTGGCATAAGTCGATCCGGGGAGTGGGAAGGGTGGGTTGGAGGTTCTTGTGTTTCTTCTACATGATCAAGCTGCTCCAGAGATTTTTTCAATCGATCGAGATTGGCTTTCTGTTCTTTGACATTCAAATTATATTTTTGACTGCCGTCACCCTTCATCTCCAGCAGACCATTCAGCTCTTCTCCATTTACTAATTGTTTTTGTTCCTTGTCCTTTGGCTGAGCCTTTCCGTTATTTGACAACTCTGTACTGCCAGGATCTTCTGAACTATGTTGACCGAAGACATGCGATGGTTGATCCTGTACGATCATCTCAGCGGCGGCATCTACAATGGGACTAGCCGCAGAATGTTCTTCTTTGGTTCCAGAACCAGATATTAATTTCTTGCCAGAATCGAAGGCTGGAAAGTGATCTTTTCTGTTGACTTTATTTCCTGAATGACTCTTCTCAGTGAGATGCTTGTTTGTTGGTTCTTCTGGTTTTGAGAGCCAAGAAGGCTTGTATTCCGCAGTGTCCACCTCAAATTCACCTTTTTCGATATTCAGATCGTTTCTTTCAAGATCAGTAATGTTTCGGGACCGACTGGTTTTTGGTCGACCGCTGCCTGTCCTCTCAGTGTTGAGAGGCTCCATTGGTTTCTTGCGATCATCCAGGTTTTTGGTTGCAGCTTTGATTTCAGTCGATGCATGTGGTGTAGAAATTATTGCGACGTTATCGTTTCTTTGATCGAAGTTTCCATTTTGTCTGATTTCACCAACTGATACTTTTTGTACATTGTGCTCCTTTTTGGATTCTGTCAGGTTGCTTTTATCCAGGAGCTTCGAAGAATCATTTATTGATAATTCAGTCACTATTTCTTCTCTAGATATTTCAGGGGTGACCCTATTAGGTGAATTCCGAGGACTTCTATTTTTTGGGGATGTGGATGCGTTTTCCGTCTGCCAAGGTCCGCTGTTGCTTCTTCTGTTTGATAATTCCGGCATACCTTTCCTAAATTCTGGTGACATTTTTCCTATCTGCAACACGGGCGACATAAAACTTGAAAATTCCATAGAATTTCTTCCATCCGATGAAAGCGGTCGGTCTACTATAGTGGCTGTAGTTGGAGAATTTTTTGGCCAAACAGGAGAATCTGTTCCTCTTGGAGAATCCAATCGAACTTTTGCCTTCCCTGATTCAGCATTGTTCCTTCGCATCTCTGATTCGGGGCTTCGACTTTGAGGCGTTTCTGGCGAGTCTCTTATTCTCCGAAACTCAAAACTTCTTCTCGGGGTATCCTCACCCATTATGCTCATTGCAAAATTAGATTCTTTTTTTGTGCTAAGAGACTCATTTTTAATTTTTGCTGATTCCGGTCGATCAGCATTGTTCATGTCCATCACAAAGTTCTGACTTTTCACCACTTTCTTCTTCTGTTTTTCTTTCTTTGAAAGAGAGCGCATTTTTCGTGTGTCAGTCTTGGCGCTTTGTTTTCTAACGGGTGAACTAGACGGCCTTCGAGGTGCTGGCTTTGCCATAGCACCATCAGCTGTTAATTCTGGGGATTTAGATGCGACTCTGAGCATTGATACATCAGCAGACTTAGATAAAACTCTTCTTCTTGCTGAATTAGCACTGCGCTTTCGGATCATAGACTCAGTCGATTTTATTCGTGGTGGCGATTTCGTGGCCTTCCTATTGACGACAACCTCGTGACCGTATCTCCACTCCGAGGCCATTGTTGGCTTCATAAACGTCGGTACTTCAGAGCTTGTATTCACAGCCGATTCATTTTCTCTGATTGTCTTGTTCTTTTTCTTCTTTCTAGGCATCGGCCCGGCAGCCACACGTTTTGAATCGGCGTCAAAACTTGTCCACTGCATTTTGACAGGTGTGCCATCGCGAGAAATGTCTCCGGGTTTCATAGGCTGTGCAATTCCAAGCATGAGCCGCTGGGAAATGGATAGTTCCCGGCGTCTGCTGGCTTCCACAGACTTGCTTCTAAACTTCTTTGCATTCTTGTTCGGCATGTTTACCATGATTTTCACTCCATTGTTTGTGGTAATTCTATTGGTATTGCTAGCGCTGCTATCTCGAGACTGACTTTGAGGCTTTTTGACAATATTCACATCAAGAGGCTTAGAGTGAGATTCTTGGTCTTTGATCACCCGATAACTGACCACATAGCCTGCCGAGCTGCTTCGTGGCTTCTTCGCAATTCTATGCTTTATAATTCCAGTGTCTTTTGGCTTCGTTTCAGAAGTTCTTGTTGCTCTATTGAACGCCATAACAGGAGTAGCAATGCTTGGGCTTACATCTTCTTTTTGAATTTGATGCTTTTCTTTCATTTTCTCTATGACATCTTGCTTACGAGGGTTATTGTTAGGTTTCTTACCTTGATCTTCGACAAGCTTTTGCTTGGCAATCACATCATGATCTACAGTACTACCATGCTTATTGGACCCACCTGCGACTGTAGGTTGGGTCCGGGCGAATTGAGAATAAATTTTTGCCGAACCATTCCTTGATCGACTTCGTGGCCTCCTGCCGTCCCGCCAAACCCCCGAGGTCGCCCGACTCGGAACCGATTTCGACCACTTTTCCGACTCCGCGGATCGGGCTCTGCGTATCGGAGCGCTGGAAGCTGAGCGAGTCTTGAGAACGGTGAGTTTGTATCCAAATTTGCTCATTCCAGCAGAGGTTAGATTCAGCTGGGTGTCGGAGGAATGAAGGGGACTAGAGCGAGATTCAAAAATGTTCAGCGCTGACATCGAACGTCGTCGTTCTTTAAGCAATCTCACGCGTTCTTCCATTCTTTTTTCTTCCATCCACTGCCGAACCTTCATGTCGGATTCCTGCTTCCGTGCTTCTTTTTCGATACGCTTTTTCTCATCTGCTTCTTGTTTTTGTTTCTCGAGGGCCTTCGCGGCACGTTTCTGCTGCCTTATCAGCTTGTTCTTGTGACGAAGCCAGTCTCGGATGTCCGTACGGGTTTTGGTCTCAGTCGGTGGGTCGGTCAAGGATTCACGCCGGTTTGCGGAGGCCACTGGAGACTTGGAACGGGATTTTGAATGAGATCTTGAACTAGACTTTGACTTGTCGCGTGTTGAATTTGATTTAGACGATGACCGACTTGATCGGGACGAAGTCGATTTTGATGATGATGAAGACGAACTACGACTGTCTTTTAAACTTGACTTCTTTTCATTCTTTTCCTCATCCTTTCGACGATTCGTATCATCATTCCTCTTTTTCTCTCGAGTCTCAGATCCCCTACTATCATCATTATCCTTTTTCTTGTTCTTCTTTTCCTCATCAAATTTATTTCTCATCAGTTTTATCGGACCTCTGTGTGATTTTGTAGTGGGAACATGCGGCAGCTTAGCAAGTTTGGCGCGCCGCCTGAGCGCAGCTGTGAGTTCTTCCTCTACTCGGTACTTCTCACGAAGTCTTGTCACCAGTTCAGCCACTGTTTCGTCCGTGTAGTGGCTCTGTGATAAAGCGAGGGGGCGTTTTGCCGCAGAGTGGGCAGCATTGAAGGTAACTCGCTTGGTGAGGCTTGGTGCCTCAGAGACACCGGAACTTGGGTCGTCATCTGAAAGAAAACAGAAGCAACACGCAGCGTTCAGTTTAGTAAGCGTAGTATGCCAAAACTGATGGCTAGATGCCAATTGCAATATACCTGTTTCAAATCTGAAACGGGCAGGCGTAGTATGAGGCCTACTCATGAAAATCGACTATGGTGGCGTACGCCTGTGCGGTTTTTAAAGGACTAAACTTAAACCTGGTAACGAGCAAAATAAAGAAATAAAAAGATAACTAAAAACTCTTAAATCATTTTATCACATCCTTACTGCTTCCAAAATAACGACGCAAATATAAAAAGGCACTACTAGGAAGCGACACAATACGACCAGGGCTCGCATCGACGAGGGGATTGAGAAGGTTTGAATTCTGCCTCAATTTTGAACCCCCACCCAAATTTTGAATCCCCCTCAATTTGAATGCCCCCGCTAGACAAAGAGCATCTTGTGGGGTCGAGTGAACAATTTAAATCCCTCTACCTCAGCTTTCCAACCCGCCATGTGCTTACATTTTTTAAACATAATATGCTTAAGGGGAGAGAGAAGCATTTCACATAGTAACGTTTACGAAAGCCTCCATCAGCAGCCCCCATCAAAAACCCCCATAGAGAGATATTCTCTTCGATCCCCCTCACCTCCATTTTCTATCAACCTCCCCGGTAAAAAAAACTTTTAATGCCGACCCACCCACCTTATTTTCGCCGATGAGATCAGATGCCTGCATAAGACCGAGAGAAAGACGCACTCAGTGCCGCAGTCACAGACATTTAAAATTTAGGTATAAACAATCAAATGAAAAGCAGATAAATAGAGACAAAAATTGACAATTACGGGTATGTCCTCTACAGTAACAAGTCATACATTTTACCAACTAAATCATCAGGACAACGTGTGGGCCCTTAAATAGTCCCCTAGCGAATTAGCAGTAGCGACATTTAGTCATTAGCGTTATTTCTTAGTTTCTTACTATTTTGTAGCGTTATCATTTATCTTTTTTTAAGACTGACTAATAATGATTATTTCAACTGATTACTTTTTATCATGTATGGTTTGCTGATGAGGTAATTCGCCATGAACAAAACCTTAAGAAGAAAATATAATTGCCTTCAAGATTTAAAAAACTTTTTCACGAAAGTCAAAAATTAGTTTTTAGGTGTTCAAAGGAAGCCTGTAAAAGAAATATTTGGATGTCTACTCAGGGGCATAGGCGCTTAAGGGACGGGGGGGACGCAACGCCCCCTCCCCCGCCACGGACCGGGGTGTCCCCCCCCATAATTGATGCTGAACCTCCCGAAAATGAATGAATGGGGGGGACTCGTCCCCCCATGATTTATGCTGGTCCCCCCCAACAAAGGAAGTAGCCCCAAAAGTTTTCTGAAGTATTCATTCAAAATTTGGTCCCCCCCACCGCCAAATCCGTGGCTATACCCCTAAGTCAACGGTTTTAAGCGCCTTCCCAATAAAGTATCAAATCTAAATACAAATAGTGGAGACTGACAAAGTTATCGGGATTTCTCAAGGGATGGCTTTTATGGCGCATTCTGCATACAGTGCTCAAAATCATGACAATTTAGGAATTTTTGGGAGTTTTTACATAATTATGTCAATAAAGAGAGAAAAATCTATTTTATTATTCACTGAAAACGTACAAAGAGTTTCTCCCACAAACCAAATAATTTTTCAATTTGTCAATAATATTCTTTGTTCCTACAACGACCTTTCATTTCATTTGAGGTGACAGAAAAATGTTCGTTTTATATACCTGTAGAGGAGTATATTATAGGAAAGTAGTCTTTGCATAAAGCTTCCCATATTATTTAAATCATGTCGTCACCCCGGGAGAATTGCTTTCAAGTTGTTGACCCTACCCGATATAACACTGACCGGAAATTGAGATGATGAAGGTTTTAGCTTGCTTTTAAATGTGTTTTATGCCGTTTCATTGAGAGAGTTTTATGTTACAACAGGTATTTTAGACATTGTCATGTAATTTCTCAACATCGACGAGCTTTATATGCCTGAGCTTTAAAAGACGACATGGCAGAGCCTGGACAACATAAGCGCGTCTTGTGTGTGTCGCACCCAGCGCCTGTTTGTCCAGGTTATGAACGTGACTCCGCGACAATCTAATATGCTGTACATGCTGTGGTGTTTGCAATAAAGATATATGATTGATTTGATCCTGAAATGCACATGGATGCCTCGGATATCAAAATCTTACATTCAACTATTTCCAGTGAAGGAGTCAAAGACCACGTATCCTCGCTGGTCGCTCCCTCATTCTTCCCCTCCCTCCTCTTTCTTCCCTTTCCCCCAACGCTCCCTTCCCCCCTTCTCCTGTCCATCAAGCCTAACCCCGCCCTCTGACCCCTTCCATCTGCGCAAGCTGTCGCCCATGCATAAACTCGTCTTTTTTCCGTGACCCCTCCCCTCCCCACGTGGGAGGAGGTCCCGGCACCAGTCCCCCCCACGTCAACCCATCCGTCCCGCTGAGGCGGGGCCCCGTGCACAGGGGTCCGGGGGGGCGCCCGCAGCAGGCTGAGGTCAAGGTAGAGGATGTCGCGGAGCTCGCGGTATTTCTTCTCCAGTCGGCGAGCGTACACGGAATCTGTGGCGGACTGGTTCGACCCAGTGATGCTGCCTGCGACAGAGAAGTTACTCTTCATTAAATTTAATTAGTTTAATTAGCTTAATTAATTAATTTAATTTAAATGGAATAAATAAATGGTTGCAATTATAACATAAAAAAACAGTTAAGCTTTTCATCATTCATAAATCATAATAACTCCGATCAAATGTTATTCACCTAAAAGAACCCATTTACATGTGTCAATTCAGAAAAAAGGGCAATGTATTATACATCAACAACGATAGTACATGCATGTGCATCATCAAGTGAACATCAATGAACATCAAGTTCGTATGTTTTCGAGTCAGTAGAGATGACGCCAAACTTTTTATTTAACGGGGAGTCAAAATTATGAAATAGTATTTGATAACGAGTTAGAATATTATTAGTTCATGCCATTATACTAAGATGTTTTATTGGTCTGATGTAAATCTTAACAAAGTAATTGCCTTCCTCTCCGGGCTCTATGAATACATGCCTACATTGAAATGCTTGTTTACAATTTTTTTATAAGTTCAACTGCAAATTTGCATTAAAGTCAAATTTAACTTCACAGTTCTATACCTATGTTTAGCATTCTGGCCATACGGAAAATTAGACCAAACAGTTGAATTATATAACTAAACTTAAATTTTAATTAGTTAATTGAAAGTTACAATATTCTAGAAACTCAGAGGCGTTCTTACCTGCATAAGCAGACCTCAGGCTTGCCCTGTGAGCCGCAGACACTGCGTAGTAATGTCCGTTGATCCCACCCCCGTAGCACATGCTTTCATTCAGCCAGCCCCCCCTACTAACCACTGGTTCACTTGCCACGCCCCCTGCTGCTTCGATTGGTCCGTTTTCGTCATTGTAGGCGTGGCTCTTTGGCATCGCGTCTGGAATTGGAATGCTCCGCCTTTTCCACACAAAGATGTTGATTGACAGCTTAGCTGACACAGCCAAATTTGACAATTGTTGGGTAGCAGGTTCAACTCATGAATCTTGGCATCTTCAATTTCCATTGATTCTAAAGCTAACGGTGAAAACTTCCCTCACCACTAGGCTATACAGCAAATCCTTTTCTTGGTAATTTTGCATAAACCATTTAATGGGAATAATTCACACGCTGGTATTGATGGAATTCCAGAAGTTGAATGTCATTGGCTGAAGAATCGATTGAAGTCCAGGAATGGCCAAGGCTACGTTCGGCAACACAGTTGAAAATATGCGATGTGATCAAAGAAAGTTAGGTCATCCAATCACAGCTCAAGAACGCTTTGACCGAGTCTATGCAGTGACATTGCTGCAAGCAACATGCATGTGTCTATTATAGACCTAAAATACTTGCACAAAAACAGATTGACCTGATTTTCGACAAAAAAAGTAGGGCCTACATATTACACACCACATTTCTGGAACAACAGGCACAAAACACTACAACAATGGCAATTGAGGCTATAGACTGTTGAAGAGTGAGATCACATTTTTCATGTTTTACCGCAATTTTTATGAATTTATACATCTTTTGCATTTCGGGAAAATTCTCCAATCCGCCACATTTGTTCACACATTTAGCAATTTGCTGACTTTTTTTTGCAAATATTTGTAACCTTGAGCATCATTTGTAACTATCTACATGGGCAAAAACAAAATTGGGTAATTTCTATCGAAATTATGAATTGTACTTCGATAATTTGTATTATTTAAATAAACAATGGCTGCGGCAGTAAATCAATCAAATTAGACTACCACAATGACGTTGAAGCGATTTTTTATAAAAAATATTTATATATATTATATGTTAATTTTTATATAGGCGAGGCGCTGTGGTGTAGTGGTTGAGGCGTCGGACTTCGAGTCCAGAGGACCAGGGTTCAAGTCCCCGCGCCGGCAATTATGAAACCATGCGTTACAGGCCCTTCAGCAAGGCTGTTGAACACACAGGTGTCTCTAGCTGCTAACCCCGTGCCAGATAGTTATTTATTTGGTTGGCATCAGGAAGGGCATCCGGCCATAAAAACCCAGCTCCAGCAGTCCTGATCAGGGCGAACGAAAACATGTAAACCTGTGTACAAATATGGACATTAACTGATTGCATGATAAAAAGGAGGTTAGGTTATATGAAGCAATTTTTTATAAATAAATGGTATTTTCACACATCATAGCTTTTCAAAATATTAGTGCAATTTTCGCATGTCTAAATTGCATCTCTTAGAAATCTTGCCACATTTTTGGGAAGTGCCGTACTTCTCTATAGTCCTTAACAATGTTGCTTTTCGATTATTTTATGATTGGGCTCTCTATGGCATTTCAAGTAAGGCAGATTTTATGATTAGGGTAAAGAACTATAGGAACTAACAAAGAATTAAATGAATCTATGCGTGCAAGACGCATAGCAAACAAAAATATATGTAACACAGGAACGGTTCCAGCCATCCACAACAGGGAGGGCTCGTTGGGGGCTTGACACCCTCAACCCAAATTTTATAATCTCAATTTTTGGCATAAATGGGTTTGGCTTAATCGATAAGGGGGTTTGAACCCCTCCAAAACCCTCCTTAAGCCTCCCCTGCCCCCCCCCCTGGAACCGCCACTAATCTAACATCCCAAAATGAGACTTGCTGCAGGTTAAAATGCATTTGAATGAAATTGCTCGAATGTAGTATAGGGACCTGGGCCCATTTGAATGTCAATGCGTCAACTGGCTTTTAAAAAACGTAGAGTGCAATGGCTAGTACACCTAAAATAATCGTTCGGTGCAAACGGTGCGCGTTTTGAAACGGGCAGACGTACATGTAGCATTGCGCGTGAAAATCGATCGTGGTGGCGTGTGGCCTACTTTTGACCGATTTTAAGGCTGAGCAGTTACACTACGCCTGTTTTAGAGAGAGCAGACGCAACGTTACGCATGCTTTATCATGAGTTCATGACTAAACTGAAATGGACTAAACTGCACAACGAACATTCAGTGAAAGTGGGACATATGTACAGTGGGACATTGTACAGGCCATAGTGCTGAGACCCGTTGCAATAGCAGGTTCATGTGGTATCGTTGGAATAAGCGTTCTCTCCTCTATTCGACTAAATCAGGCAAAGAGGGACAAGTTCAGGTATAGTGGCACCGTGATGGATCAAGTGAGGGTATCCACAAAATCTTAAAATCTCATTTTTAAGGTAAAGTGGGATAATCGATAATGTAAAGTGGGACATCAATTTCACCATGTTAATTGGTATCAGATAAAGTGGGACAGCCAAAAATATAACTTTCCACTTCCTTATCTGACAATATTTGAGAAACGAACACACAATTCAAGTCAAATCAATTAGGTTATGAAACCTATAGATTAAAACTTAAGCAATGGCCGTCAAGATCTTAGTCAAGGCCTCTACAATAGTCTAGGAATTGGACCAGGTCATGCAGATCGCCTAGACTATTACCAAGAAATGAGATAAACAAAAGACTAAACCCAATCTCATTTTTGTCGTCTAATCCGTTAATGTCCACGTTATCAAACGGGTTTAGACTTTTGCGCCATGATGAGGACTGCGAGAGCTTGATTTCACAGCCGGATGCCTTTCCTGCGCCAATCAAATAAATAATTATCTGGCCCTGGGTTAGCAGCTACCAAGGACGTTAAACACACTTGTGTGTTTAACAGCCTTGCTGAAGGGTCTCTGACGCCGTGGTTTCATAATTGCCGGTGCGAGGACTTGAACCCTGGTCGAATGGACTCTCTGTCAAACGCCTTAAATACTACACCACGGCGCCTCGCTAGTTAACTATGTCGTAGTGTAACCATTTAACTGGTCGAAGGTTGGATAGAACCGAGCTCAAGCCGAGTAATGGCAAGGTGTAATGACCAAAAACCATTGAATCAAATAGTTTGCTGTAAGGGCAAAAATCTTCAGTGACTTAGCAGGGCCTAACTAGGCTAAAAGAACTTAGCCCACAAGTTAATCTACACGCTATCTCTAGACTACACAGCTTATATATGAGTATAGGCGGCTATAGAAGGCACTTCGAGACACACTAGCCCACGTTCAAACACAATCTTAACCTACACTAGTACAGGCCTACATGTGTGCTAAAGTTGATCATGTTTGGACCATCATACTATCAACTTAGGTCCAACTTTAAGGCTTAAAGGAGTGTCTCACTTTTGCTGAAAAATAGTGTCCCACTTTGTCTAACTGCCTCAACACGCGACGATGCACGCCTCGCTGTGTTTTTTGACCTGTTTGACACGTGCTGGAATCTTCAAATATCCTTCAAACGTTTGGCCCATAATTTTTGCGCATTGGGATCATCTCAGCTAACCTGGGCACACATATTTATATTAAGGAGGGGCTTAGAAAGCTCGTGGTGCATTTGCTATATCACGCTGAAAATTGTGCTTTTTGTGCTATACGACTGTGGTCACCTGAGTGTAATTTCGATAGTGGCCTCTGGAGCCAATTTTTTTGTATGAATATAAGCCCCAATAGCATTGCTAAATGTAAACCCTGTTTTAGAGGCTAAGCGCTGAGTTCTCTGCAAAAAATTGAGCGAAAAGTTTAAGTGTCCCACTTTACCTGATGGCACCCTACCTTAATAATTCAAACTTACCATGATCAAAATAACAATTAAGTAGAACATTCAATAATATGAAGTCCACATGCATTATAGAAGGACTATAAGACGTCTAACTCTACACAAAATTTTGATACAGAGATTAAAAAATTAAATTGATTAAAGATCTCAAGCTATAGACAGCATGTAGAGATTAGAGGCCCTTTCACGCATAGCAGTCTAATCCGAATAGCACTCTTACCACTATCGGGCCTGCGCGTAAACGAATAATAAACAGCTAAACTAAACAATTAATTAATCTTCGCTCTACACTGTAGGCCTAGCAGTTTGGCACTATTATATCGGCATAGTTCGAAGCAGTTGACAGCAAGACGTCCAGCACAGCCCTGTGCGCTATGTTTGGCACTAATGTTCAGTCGCAGAGTGTCGCTGCACCGCTGCCTGCACGCCTCGGCGCGCCTTGACGATGCGTGTTTACCTGCATTGATCGCTCTGTTTACCTGACCACACTGCGTCTGTCGCCCCTAGCGACAGGCGACTCATAGCAGCATCAAATACTGGAACTAACTGCAGAAGTATTGATAATAATTAGACAGCTTCTAAATACAGATTTAGAAAAGATTTGGGCTTTGGATTGAGCGTTTTTTTTGGTTTGGTTACATAGTTGAATTCGGTTGAAGCCAAGGTTAGTTTGCTATCGATTCACGTTCAAGTTTGAATTATTGTACTAGTGGTCTATGGTTAGGCGAGGAATAGGCCTACTCCAGCGTTGCGTAATATATAGACAAGTGAGTGCAAACTGTAATTTACTGAACGCATTCAAGCTTGAATAACGATTTACAGGAGCAACAAACTCTGCGAATATAGACTACCACGTCCACTCCTGTATAACGAAACATTTACTCTTCCGTGGTGAATTTTTTTGTTAAATGAGGCTTAATTAGGGCTCCAGTAGGGTGTTAAGGACTTAAGGTTGGGGATAGGTTTGAGTTCGGGCTTGGTTAGCCATAGTCAAAGTCGTCCAAGTGTACATCATAAAGTGGGCGTGGTAAGTGCACTGGCTAGCTACTCCTACAGGCGCTATAGTTGCTTGGATCATTAAGCCATTTACCTAGACCATATTAAACGGTACAACTGTTAAAGATTGCTTGTGTTGTCACAGATTGTTTTACGACCTTTAGTGTGTGTTTTGTTTTCTTCAATTATAAAGCTTTTCGCCGAGCTACTTAGTGGTAATGGGCAGTCGCGGAGTCGTTAAGCTACCGCTAGTGTGACTGACTGGACAAGTTATCGACTGACTTGGCGACTTTAGTCGGCTAAGTCGTTAGATTGCCGCCTAAGTCGTTAAGGGCCATAGGAATGATTTAGCGACTTTCAATTGACTTCTTGGCTGATGCTGATAGCTATTATGTGATAAGAGTGTCGATTTAACCCGCCCCTCCCTGAACATTAGGCCTGACAGTAGCCTTCACAATGCGCACTAAGATTTAGTGCGCCGCGAAGCAAAGTTTACCCTACGCTCGAACCTCAAAACTAAAACAGATTATTGATTCTATTACAGTTTAAAGAAAAATTGCAAAAAAATACAAATAAATTATAATTAATTAATCAAATAAGTCGCCGTCGCAGTCGATAGCATAATAGCACAGGGTCTATGCGAATTTTAATGGGCAAACCTCATTGCAAAAGAAAATCTAACAACAGTTTATTACACATAATGGTGTCCTCTGTAACATACCAAAAATCTTAGGGAATGTTAGTGGTGGAGGTATTATTAAAATCGTGAAATCCAATATGGCCGAACCCAATCGCATTTTTGCTAATATCTTCTAAACCAAGGGTTCTTGCAAAAAAATTATGTATATCGATTTTTGTACTGCTTGAAGAGATATTTAAATTATTACCTAATTGGTATATCATACACCTTTTTTAGACACCTTTATGTGCAATAAACTGTTGTTAGATTTTTAAAATTTGTGTGAGGTGCTATAATTATAGTTCTTGCACTATATAGCGGCAGCGGCAGCGGCGGCGCCAAAATGTAAGCGACTGGAGTCGACAACTGTTTAGAGATTGGTTGCGATCGACGTGAGAGCTAAACGACGGAGGCGGATGGCGGCGATTACTAGAACTGAGTTAAAAGACTTCTAGTTTAATTCTGCTCTCCAAACGCCTCCTCGTAAATCGTTTTAGCTCCGAAATGCCCCGCTGTCGGGAAGATCTGAATGTCTAATCAGCATCCCGCAGCCTACTTTTGCAAACTAATCCCGAAGTAGCTGCCGACTGCCGACAAGGTGTAGTAGGCTACTCCACAGTCACTGTGGCTATTATGATCTAGTATAGCTTGCGTAATAAAATAATTGACAAATCATATTATTTAGTTAGGTCAAAAATTCCACTTTCGTGACCATTCTCTGTTTGACAAAGTTTGACGATTGATTTGACGTGTATGGACCTGTTTTAAGAGAATTAGCCTTCATGTCTCACCCAAAAATGCCGGCAGTTTTCGCTAGAGGGCCAAATCCAAGATGTCCGCGGCGTCATTTAGAAGATTATCTTTTGAACCAAGGCTTCTAGAATCACGTACAGATACAATTTTTCGATCAATTCCACCGCAAGGATTCCGAATCTGACATTAGTGGCACGTTAAGACATTTTCACCCATAAATTCAAGATGGCCGCTTTCGCCATTGTGATAAATCATGTTTTCAACCAAAGCTCCTCGAATCACGTGCAAATGCACTTTTTCACTAATTCCACGACGGGGATCCCGAATCTGGCATTTATTTCAAGATACGATATCATTTTCATCCATTAATACAAGATGACCGCCATCCTGTCCCGCGACAACGTTTTAATGGGAAAACGTAAGAACAAATGAGCACAGTAGACTTCAAGAGATATGATCAGTAGGATTTAGAGCAGTCCGGATAATCAGATTTCGATGAGTCCACCCTCCTTCCTCGCTCATCTTCATCTCCCTCTTCGCCCCTTCCTTACTCTTATCTTCGTCGCTCTCTTAAGGGGGCCCTGGTTCAGATAGATGCATGGAAGAGCAGGTCGCATGTGGCACATAGGTCGCCAGCGAAGACACACCAGCCGGCAAGACACATGACCGAGTGGTTCATGGAGGGATGGCGCACAAGATATACCAAGTAGCTTGCACGGAAGTAATGTTGGCCTAGTCTATGTGCATCTGGATGCAGGCGGATGAAAGATTTGTTCTTCAGTGTTCTCCACTTCGCTGCTCGGGCCGCAGCCGCGGTGCTGCTTTTCTGGGATATATGGCTGACATACGTTGACATGTTGCCATAGATGACATGTCGTGTCAATTCGAGGAACTCCTCTTCAAGGTCAAGGATATCTCTGCGGGTGCCCCGTGCTGCTTATTAACATTCTGGAAAGCTGGTACGAAAAAGCATATGCCTGTGCAAGATGGGGAGAATGTTCCTCAGATTTTGTTCTCCTAAGTTGTGAAACTAGGCAGGGAGGTGTAGCTTCTCCAACTCTGTTTGCAATCTGCGTTAATGATATCATTATCAAGTTACAACAATCGTC